>BPTQ01000004.1:315294733-315426779 GCA_019973895.1 Chrysanthemum seticuspe | reverse complement strand
AACTTCCCACTAAAATTGTTGTCACTCATATGAAGTGTTGAGTTTATGATATATAAAATACAATAAAACATAAAGACATCAAGAGTACACAGCGGAAGACTTAAGATCATAACAAATAAATTAATTAACTGAAAGTATGCGTAACGTACCTCTTGCGAATATCAAATCCCTCGAGCAAAGCAAAACAACCCTCGAGCAAAGCAAACCAAAGAAGTACTTATTGGTGTAAGAATAATGTCTTACAACCACGTTCTTGTACACACGAATTAACCAAACGAATCAAGCGATTGCTAGATCTAACACAAGTCCTCGTTTAAGAAAAACGAAACCAAACTCCCTTACTTGGGGTGTTCGGCCGAATAATGGACTAGAGAGAGGAGAGGAGAGATATAGGGTTAATTCAATGCACAAGTGTATGAAACCCTAGAACCTACCCCTCCTTATATACTAGTAGGTAAACTTAGGGAAAAAGTTAGGGGATTAGGCCTAGAATAGGCCCTATGGCCGGCCATGATGGAAAGCCCAAAGCCAAACCCATAACTTTCCAAGTTTTCCATTTCTAGTCCTTCTCTTTTCCATTTAACGGTCGTTAGTCATTTTTCCGTTAAATACTTAACGATCGTTAACCGGACTTAATGTGTAATAATTAATCGTAAACATAAACATTAATTATTAACTTTAATTCTCATTCGCTAATGTGTGCAATCCCGTGGTCACGAGTTCGAATCCGGACATTCACATGTTTGTAAATATATACATTTCCAACATCATACACTATCATAAATAAAAAAACTATTTGGTCAAAAGATTGCTGTTGAAGTCGATTTAGCACATATTTACAAATATTGTCATTTGTCAACGTACTAAAACATATTATTTCTACCAGGAAGTCCATGCTTGTCGTCGTTATTAGTTTCCGTAAGTTCATGTGTCACCACAACGTTTGAGGCCTTTGACCACAACGCAAGTCGTCGCCAAAAGTTCAAAATATCGTAGCGAAAAGTTTTGGCGATGAAAGTCAAAGGCCTTTAGCGAATACAAGTGGGTCTCACAGAAATTCCCCTTCAAAGATCGAAGGAGTGGGTCCCGTACACATTCAGCGACTACATGTGTTGCCGAAAGAGTAGGTATAAGTTTTAGCGACGGCACGTGTCGTCGCTAAAGTTTTTGGCGTGCTTGATTTAATTTAGGAGGAAATTACCGAATAAAATAAAAGATTAAAATGGAAATACTTTTAACGATGACAAGCGTGGTGGCTAAAGTGTGGGTTACACAGTCTAGCATATACCAACATTGTTCGTTGAAAGTTAAAGTCAAAGTTTTAAATTTTATCGTTTTGTGGCTTTTAGCGACAAGATGCATCGTTGCTAGTTGTTTGTCGCTAAACCACTTATTTTGTAGTGCTTAGCTGTTTTCAATAAATTGACATTGTCAAAAACTTCTCCGACTTGACCCAATAGTGGTTTGTGCTGGTAGCTTGGTTTAAAAATGCGCGCAATCATTGCGTAAATTGCGCGCATCATTACATTGCATTTAGGATTTCGCATCATGGTGCTTAATGCGAGGCCATCCCAGAATGCGCTCGCATTAGACCGTAATTTGCCGCATTTGTATAATGCTAGAAACGGTCGCAATTGTCGCGATATGGAATTTAGGTCATTTGGAAAAAATTAAATCATTTAAAAGATGCTAAAATATTTAATGGACTTTGAAAAATAGAAGTTGTTTAAAGATGTCGAAAACAAACAAGACATCCAAGTTACCCTTCGATTCATGATCATGCACCATTAAGATGATTTGAAATCCTGCAAACAATATTCTTATTCTAGCTTCATGTTGTGCAGGAGTTCATCTTAATCTTTGATCATACATAATCATATATATTAAATAATTGAGTTGGATATCATATGTGTGATTCAAATTTGACTAAAATTTTAGCTCTAACTTTTTCTATGATTTAGTTATGAATGAATTCAGATTGTTAGCTACTTGTATGACAAGTATGCCTTTAATACATCATATTATGTCATCATGCATATGTATATAATAGAATCTAGTCATTCACGTTCAACAGGATTGATTGGTAACAATAACAAGGATCCAGATAGAAATTATGGAATTCAAGATCCAAAAACTAAAAATAACTTTACATGTTCGTTCTCTTCGAAAGTAACTAAAGGAGGAGGGTCTCGTTTATAACAACATTTATTTAGAGGTTATAATGTTGTTTCCAAGTATTTTGTGTCATGACTTGGTGACTTATTTGCTTTACAATTAGATTATTGGCCTAATTATTATATTTTGGTGACTTACTTGTAAATTTATTGCATATACTTGGTAAGTTATTTTATATAATACGTATATTTATTTTTCTACCTTTTAATACAAAAAGCATCGCGTCCAAAATGCGCTTGCATTTGCAACACACATCACACATCAGCCTCTTGGACCTTTAACGCATCAGATCACAAAACGCAATTTTAAACCAAAGCTGGTAGTATTGGTTACTACTGATAGTGTAGTCACTGACGGTTCCTGCTGGTAGTGTTATGGTTCCTGCTGCTAGTGTATTGGTTACTACTGCTAGTGTAGTAACTGATGGTTCTTACTGGTAGTGTTATGATTTCTGCTGCTAATGTAATGGTTCCTACTGGTAGTGTTGCAGTGATTAATTTGTAACAGCTTTGACTCATTCAAGTGGCTGTTATGACTGCTTTATGACCATGTTTAATTGGTCATGTAACCACTATTCCTATGATAATGGAAGCTTATTATGGGTGATTAATTGGCCGTTAATCATTCATAATGTCCATTGACTAGGAGTGAGTATTCTCCACTATAAATAGAGATGGTATTCATCAGCATGAAACACTGAGAAACATACACAATCAGGAGAAACAAACTGACAGCTTAAACACTTATAAGCGCAAGGGTTATTGATTGTGCCTAATTCAATAACTAACATTTGGTCTTATCCCAAGTAGATATTCGTGTAACCCAGGCATAGGGTCGAATAGTTTACTTTGGAAAGTGATTACACGATTCCAAGTGATATCCGGTAACCACCTAGTGGTATTTCATTGCTACTGATTATCTTACCCTGCTGCTGGGCGAATCTAACCACCAACATTTATAGCCACACATGTCAAATAAGAGTGAGAATTTAAGGGGAAATGCATATATTTTTGTAGGTACATCTAAAATGAGTGGTTATAGTTTCTTTTCATCATTCTTATTTTAATTTTTCTTCTTATTTGATCATAACTCGTATATTGTAATGCCTTATAAATCTCTCTATACACATAATATTTTACATCATTAATCGATGGTTCAAATAGGGGGTTAAAAGTTAAAATTGCTTGTAGATTGTTATTTTTGATCGTATTAGAAATGGTTCTTTTACAAAGTTTCAATGTTTTTATTGTTATGTTTCCTTCTGGTTGAAAAACTTGCAAACATACTTTTTGTAGCGGCCTAATTAAAAATAGACGATTACTCGTGTATAGCGGCGATGCTGTATAGTATCGTTAATTTGTGTATAATTTTTTTATACATATATAAGAGTGGAGTAATTAGTGAGAGTTAAAAAACTAGTGTTTAATTTGTAATTGAGTATTTAAATATTTAATATGTTGCATTACATTTTATAAATAAAGGTATTTTAGTCTTATAACATTACTCATTAAACAATGTCAAGCAACTATTTGAATAATTTCATTAACTTTTTTTGTAGCTCCCACTCTTTACCAATCTCCCTACAAACTTGCATCACAATCTGTTTGAAATAGAGTTCAAGTTGCTGGCCATCATTTTTTTAATTTCTTTAAGATATGTGTTATGGTAGCGTGGAATAAAATGGGGGTGTGGTTACCGCCTTTTAAATACAACAAGCTTATCCAATAAGCTAAGTGGGAACTGAAATCATTACCTTAAAGTCTAATCGTCTTAAAAGAATACAAAAAGACGGATTGGAAGCTGAAATGACTATCATTATAATTACCATGGAAACTTGAGTTATGTGAAGAAAACAAAACTTCCACTAGAGTACCCGAACTATTAAGAGGGTGTTTGACTTAATGTTTAGAAGTGGGTTATAAAATATGGGATTTTCTAACATGTGCCCTTAGGCACATGTTAAAAGCATTAATTGCACTTTAAATTTTTTTGAGAAACATCAAAACTTTTATTTCTACCAAATTACTCTCCTAGTTAAATTAATTAAATGCAAGCTTCCCTCTCTTTTTTGTTCTCACCAAAATATGTAATTTTTTTTGCCATGCACATAGATAAAGTTTGACTTCATTTTTTTTTCTTGTGACTATTTTGATACATAGATAAAATTTCTCACATTCCCTCCTAGTTAAATTCTAATTTCCCTCTCTTTTTTTCCCACCATTCACACCCAAGATTAAAAATGAAATTACTTTACGTTATATGCAAACATCATTAAAACATATAAACTCATATCTTGAAGAAGTATGAAATTACTTCCTCTTGATTTGAATGAAGTTCCTATGGAAGAAAACATTGTGGATGAAGATGTTGACGAAAAAGAAAATATTGACGAACCTTTTGTTGGTCAATGTTTTCTTAGTGAAGAAGAAGCTTTTGTATTCTATGTAAAATATGCAAGAATGAAAGGGTTTTCGGTACGAAAACAAGAATGGCGTGAAAAAAAGATATGATTTCTTTTGTCATCGTGAAGGAAAGCCGGGGACCAAAGTGGTAGATTACTCAAAACAACAAAGAAATAGAGGTTCTACAAGATGTGAATGCAAGGCTTATATGCGTATAAATTGAAATGTATTAACGAAATATTTCCGGAAGAGTGGCAAGTTACTAAATTTGTTACGGAGCACAATCATGTCTTATTGTCTACACAAGAGGTTCGTTTTCTTCCCTCCTATCGTAATATTACTATTGAAGATGAAAAACGCATACTTTTGTTGAAAGAAGGAGGTTTATCCGTTAGACAAATTATGTGTGTAATGGAACTAGAAAAAGATGTGTGACACGGAGAACTTCCATTTCTTGTAAAGGATGTTCATAACTTTTTTACGAAATTTCATAAAGCACGCTCACCAAATGATGCAAGAGAGCTTTTGGAGTATTGCAAAAGTGCTAAGAGTGATAATCCAAAATTTCAATTTGCATATAAAATAGATGATGAAAATAGATTGGAGCATATTTTTTGGTCTCAAGCTCATTGTTTTAATTGGTACAAAAAATATGTAGATGTGGTAGTATTTGATACAATATACAAGGTCAATTCATACGAGATGCCTTTTGGGGTCTTTGTTGGTATTGATAATCATGGAAGGACTATATTGATCGGTTATGCACTTGTACGTAACGAGACAACAAAAACATTTCGATGGCTCTTCAAGGTATGAGTTTATATGTTTTTATGATGCATAAATATATCAGTATGCATATATACTGTGTTCATGTACTTTTAGTTCATATAATGGGGTTGCACTTATTCACTTAAGTATATTTAGGAAAGTGGTTGATACTTTCATACATATAAAATGAACGTGCATATATACCATCGATTTTCGGGTGGGCCTCATCACTTCAACACCCAAATCCAATCCAAAAACCAACTAAGTATTTCGGTTGGGACCATATATTTTTAGCTCATATACCGTAAACTATATAATGATGCAAAGTACATGATTTTTTTTATTATCAATAATGGGCTTGTACTTTACTTACTCAATCTTATATTATTATGTAGAATTTTAGTCTACTTATGAAAAAGTCACTGAAAACGATATTGGCCGATCAAGATCCATGGATGACGGAAGCAATTGCCAAAGAGATGCCTTTTACAAAACATGCATTTTCCATATGGCATATTACCACAAAATTTAGTGGTTGGTTTACTTCGGTCTTACCAAGTGAGTATTCAAGTTGGTGTTCGGAATTTTACAACTTATACAAGTTAGACACAATCGAATAATTTGAGCAACAATGGCCATTAGTAATTTCAAAGTATAACATGACCGAGAATAAGCATGTAACGGGATTGTATCAAATCAAAGAATTTTGGGTGCCTGCTTATCTCCGTAATTTCTTTTTTGGTGGCATGACCACTACCGGGAGATCCGAATACATAAACGCATATGTTAAAAGATTTATTTCTTCAAGAACTTGTTTGTCCCAGTTCATTAGACAAGTAAGTATATATATTAGTTGTTATTTACTACATCGCATATACTACTTACATTTTTTATTTTAACTTATTTATATATATATGTATATTTTAGGTGGATCTTGCAATAGAAGATGTTGAGCAAAGACAAATGCATGATACCATGTTGGAAAAATATAGAGGTTCATATTTGAGATCGCTCTCGCCATTAGAAGAACAAGGCCATACTTTTTGACTTCATTCGCTTTCAAAAAATTTCAAGAGGAGTGGAAAAGCAATTCAATATACAATTCAAGAAGAAAAATGCACCAATTTTATTGTTAAACATCATAAAGCGTCACGAGTGCATAAGGTGTTTTGGGATGGTAAGATAGCGAAGTGTAGTTGCAAAAATTTTGAATTTGTTGGAATACTTTGCCGTCACATTTTAAGTGTTTTTATCCATAAAGATTATTTTGAAGTACCTTCTACTTATTGGCTTTCACGGTGGAGACGAGATGAACTTCAACTTGATGAGACATCTCCCTCATCACAAGAAGGAAGTAGTGCGGATTTGACTTGTTCAAATGATACAATTGATTTGGTCGAATGTTCTCCAAAGTCAAAACCAAAAGGGCGGCCAAAGAAAATACGACCAAAAGGTGGAATTGAGTTGATAACACAAGTAAGGCGTTGTGGAATTTGTAAGGGTGTTGGTCACTATTTCACAACATGCCCCGAAAGAGAGGATTTTGGTGATGGCAATATTGCTCCACAACGTGCCAAGAAGAAAAAGAAAATCGCTAAAGAAAATGAAAATTTAAATCCTATCTTTTGTATAAAATGTTAGTACTTGATGTTATCTGTCAATTATGTTTTATTACTTTTGTCAATTATGTTTTATTATTTTGTCAATTACTATATTTTATATGTTAATGAAGATTTCTACCTTTCAAATTTGCATGACAACTTTGCAAATATATGCATGAAAATAGTCACAGGGGAAAAAGAAAAAACAAATGAAGTCAAACTTCATCTATGCATATGGCAACTTTTGTGGTTTATACGTGTATCGAATGAAGTCAAACATTCCAAAAAAAAAAAAAAAAAAAAAAAAAAAAAAAAAAAAAAAACGTACCTTGATGATGGGAACAAAAAGGAGAAGGAAATTTACATTTAGTTAAAGAGGGAAATTAAAATTTTAACTAGAAGGATAATTTTGGTAAGGATAAAATTTTTGATGTTTCCCATAAAAATTTAAAGTGCAATTAATGCTTTTAACATGTGCCTAAGGCACATGTTAGAAAATCCCATGAAATATTTGTGTTGAAAAGTTTGTTTATAAGTTTAAAATTTGAGGCAAAAGGTAATGGTGGTGTGGAGGAGAGGTTGAAGAAAAGTGTTTGTATGGATTAAAATATTTTAATTTTGAAATTGATAACTGGAAACTTTGGAGACCAACAGTGTAATAGAGAAAACTCGGAAATGAATACCCATCACACTTTACTCATGTGTGTTGACTAACGAGCCTTAGTAAAAAGGATCAAATTCGTAATTAGTAAAAAACATTAGGACTAAATATGCGATTTTTGAGAAGTTGGGACTAAATCCGCAATTCTTTTTATGAATTTAAGGATTAAACAATGTTTAAAAATTGATAAACATGAGATAAAAAGTTGACATTTTATTGATTGGCAAACTTGACATTGTAAAAAATTGTAATTTAATAATGTATGACAATTGTGTGATTCTTTTGACTCGTGTGATACATCGTTTAAGAGGATTGTTATATTTCAAATAAACGGTAAATATTTAGGGTCCGTTTGGTTGCCTACTTTGGGCTGGGTTTTCAAGTGAAAAGACAGTTGAATATTGTTTGGTTGTAAAGTACTACTTGAAATGCCATCAAAAGATGTGGAATTGTAGTATTAATGGGTTTCACTTTTCAACTTCACTCTGCCTTGTCTCCCTTTTTAATATAAAAAGTTTAGAAATGATAGAGAGACCTAAAGTTAGGCCTAAACTTAGATCTAATTTCAAGTGGCATCATCCTAATGAGTTGTAGTATAAGTGGGTCCCTGTCTGTAACCATCAAGATAATGCCACTTAGAATTAGGTATAAGTTTAGGCCTAACTTTAGGCCTCTCTATCATTTCTCAAAGTTTATTAACTTTTTTTCAAATGTAAATTTAAGTGTATATTTTCAATTTTTTATTTTTATAATATATTTTCTCTTTCTTACATCAAATACAAATCATAATCCAAATCCAAATCTAAATCATAATTTTAAAACCGTCTACAAACCAAACGGGCCTTTAAATATAACTATCATATATAATAGACTTATTATTATTATTATGAAATCACTTCATATACTAAGCAAGTATTAGTGTATTACCATATATATAATTTGTTTGGATAAAAATATAAATTCCAAAGTATATTAGATTTCTTTTGTTTAGTAGACCCTCCTTGTAGTTCATGAGAATTTGGGAAAATTTGTTAGGAGTTGTAGCTACAAAATTGATATAGGTTGAGAGGTTGACTTTTTTTAAAAGTAGATATTTAATTACGTAGTAGTAAATTTTGGGTAGGAATAATAGCACTCATTAAAACATCAGCTTAAGTAAATGTACATTAATTTTTATTTTTGTTCCCGATAAAAAGACAGAAAGTGGTATTTTTAGTTTTAAAACTAAATTATTTCACTGCGCAGTGGAACTTGCCACTAGATCAATTTGCAGCTTGGTTTCAATGGGTACGAAATTCATTTTTATTTTTTTGATATGATTTTTTTATTAATCTTCAGACAATGTAGCTGATGGGTTTTAGTTTAGTAACATTTGGTTCGGTATTTTGTATATGGGACTAAAAAGATTAAGGTTTTGTTGTTCATGTTATCGAGATGGGGCGAGTGTTTTGACTTAGATGTACCGGGTGGTTAAAAAAAGTTTTTAAAATGCTTTTATTATGGAGTTATGTCTGTTTTTAGAATGACTCTGATGTACGCGGGGGTGTTGTTTGGTAAAAATGAGGTTTTCTTGTTTATGTTATTTCGAGGGCGAGTCTTTTGACTCATATGTGCACGGCCTTATAAATAGCTTACAAGCTTATGTATCACGGAGTATGGGGGGTGTTTAATTAAGCTTACATTTGGGCTTATGAGATTATCTCATTTCGGGTTATGTTTCATAAGTCTAGTTTTCCGGGCTTTTTTTGAAACTTATCGATATATATATGCTTGTTATATCATAATAAGCTTATATAAGCCCATAAGTTTTGAAATAATCCCTCACAAGCCGAACTCAGCTTAAGAAACATTAGCCGAACTCAGATAAGCTCACAAGCCCTCACAAGCCCAAAAATAAGTGATTCGCTCCAAACCGTCAAGTTTAATCACTCAAGCCGGCCACTTGTGAATGACCGACCGTAACAAACTTAAAACAGCTCAGAAGCAAATGCAATGAAGTCCAGGAGAGTTTAGTGTTTCCCCAGGTCGTTAAGTCCCAACGAGCCGTGCGAGAATAGTCAGACGTGTAGTGATCGAGAAGATTTGAACAGATAAGGAGATATGATTTATTATAACTACAGAATAAGTGTATAAATTACAACGGCTTAAATGCAAATTAAAGAAAATTAAAAAGATAAAAAATATTAAATAAACGCTATCACTATTTGCAAAATGATGTTTTTGATTTTATGTTTTTATAAAACTTAAATTAAAAACTACGTGACGTATACAAGAAAATATGAACTGAAGCAATATTAATCCTAAAAATATGAAAATTATATTTTTACAAACCTAATGATATGAGAAAATTTTAAGAAAAAGAAAATTAATTTTATAACTATTTATCTAATTATTATTAATTAAAAACTATTTTTAACTATTTAATAATAACCTAAAATACAAGAAAATAGGAAATAAAACTAGAAAAATAAAATTATGACTTGGAAAAATCTAAAATATCAAAAGAGAATTTTCAAAACTATTTTTGTATTTTTCTGATTATTTTTCTATTTTTTATGAATTTTAAACTATTTAAAACTACTTAAATTGCTTAAAAATACAAATTTAACTAATAAAAATCTGGAAAAATATTTTTTGGCTTTTTATATTTATCTTAACTTAAGAAAAGTGAAAAATTATTTTTTGGAACTTTTTCTAATTTAATTGCAATAAAAGCTAATTAAAAATGCCTAAAAACTGTTTTTAATTAAGAAAAATAGCAAACAGTGTTGGAAAATTATGAAAATTTCAAGAAAAGTCTAATATAATGTTATGAATCTAAGAAAAATAGAAAAACATGGGCTTGTGTGAAGAAATATGAGACTGCAATGTAAGTGCTATTGTAATAAGCACTTCAAATAAGCACAAGGTACTGAATCAGCACCAAACCTTCACAGAAGCTATAATAAGCTATTACTACCCAAAAGCAACAAATTACAACAAGCTTTGACCTCTGAATTGCAAACTACACAGTATGGGCTTTTTTAGATTAAGTGCTAAAAAACAGACTTGGGTGTTACTTGTAGCTGGAAAATAAGCACTCAAATAAGCAAGACATTGAAAACCAGAAGTTGGACTTTAAACTAGACCTGGTTAAGTGCAAGTAAACCAAAAATTAGCCTTGGACAAGCTCTTATGAGCTTTTGCCAAGCTCTACAATATACTGAGAAAACTCAGTATTGACTGAGTTGTGTGAGCAGGGCAAATAAGCACTGATTGATGAGCTTTTTTGAAGCTTTTACAAAATTACTAAAATTATGCAAAAATGACAATAAGAAAATAGACCTGATGAAGTTTTTAAAATCCCAAGTTCCACTTGATTTGGCTCAGAAATGATTCAATGATAAATCATCTCAGTTGGGCACAAAACTGATTTTCATGCTTTTGACTTTTTAAGTAACAGTGAAATATTGACTTATTTGAACTTTGAATCCAATTTGTGGATTGATTGTGGTGTAATATGATGAAATAAAGCTACTACAATCTATCCCTATGTATTTTAAACACAAAATGAGCTTTTGATCTTGTAAAAACTCAACAGATAAGTTATAAGACAGATTAAATGTGAAAGTTGACTTGAGAGTATGCAGGCACAATTGAATGACTCAAATGAGTCAAATAGCACTAAACAAGTTTAAACCAACAAAACTCAACTCATGAACAAACCTTAGACTCAGCTTAACCTACTGATCCAAACACTCTTTTTGAAACTGATTAGCATTTTTAAACTGAGTAAACTACTGAACTGGTATAATCCAAGGCTTAATATGACTTTAATTACCCTAATTACAACTAAGTGAACAAGTTTAAGCCATTAATGATCATATATACAAACACAAACACAATATGTAAACTGAGTTAAAAGATGGAAATGAGATATAAACTTACAAGTGCTCAAGCTATGATTGCAGCTTAAACCAAACCATACATTACTATTCTAAGCTAATTCCAACCCAAACACTGCTCTGCAACAACCCCATTCCATTTCCAACCTGCTTGAACCAAAATTCTACCAAGTTTGACTTTTGTTGACCTGGAACCAATATTGGTTGAATCTATTTCATAGGCTTATTAAAAGCTATATTAAGCTCAAATAAGCATATTTGAACTAAAATAAAGCTTCTTGGAGCTTGAACATAAGAGATGGAAATTGAATTTTCAAACAGTGAACAAGAACATAGGAAACTTAAGTGAAACTTTGATTTAAGGTTCAAAATGAATTACATAAACTAAACAACTTAGTTTTAATACCATGAAGCTTGAAATTACAAATTTGAAAGCTAATTAAGACATTTGAAGATAAAACGACATATATAAATTTAAAAAAACTAACTACTACTTGGACAAGCTTCTTCTTCTCTCTTTTATACACCCATTTGCCTTCTCTCTCTCCTCTGAGTGAATCCCAGCAAAAATTAGAGCCATTGGATGCCTAGGATTGATCTTGGCCATTGGATCAAAAATGGCGGGAAAATTGGTTTTGACAGTGGGCTCTGAAACTAGCACTAGGGGGTGGCATTTATTGTAGAGGGTTGTGATGATGAGGGGGGTGGTTTGAGGTGATAAGGTCTGGGGAAGGAGGTGACTGGTGAGGGTTGCAGAGCAAGTTGGGGAAGACAGGTGGTGGGAGGGAAAAGGCTGTTTGTTTGACTTGGTTTGACCAAGGGTCCAAAATGGGAAAGGGTCACAGGCTTATGGCAGGGTCACAATGATAATGGCAGGGGGTCATAGTTGTTTTGACAAGGCTTGGATTAATATTAAATGACAAGGACCTTTTTGCAATTATCCAATTCTTGAGGGACCAAATCTGCCCATTTCTCAAAGTTAACACAAGGACTGAAACTGACAAACTTTAATAGTGCAAGGATCAGTTTTGACATTTTTAATTTTCCAAGGACTATTTTTGCCAAATTTCAAAGTTTAGGGACCTAAGTTGTAAATTTGCAATTTTTAAATCTCAAGGACTAATTTTGACAACTTAAGAATCCCTAGGGACTTAAAATGATATTTTCCTTTATTTAGATTTACCAGGGACTGTTTTTGACAACTTTTGAAACTTGAGGGACTAAAACTGCCAATTATGCACACTTGATACGTTTTTCACCAGATTTTGATATTTTTGCATTTAAAACACATAAAACACTTATTTGTGATATTTTTATCATTTTGATGCATTTCTGAGTGTTTTCAGATGTTTTTGCAGTTTAATTTGTACAAAAATGATGAGTATTTAGACACTCATCAATAAGCTTAAGGGATTGCTTGGTTCAGCTTCTTTTCAGAGCTTTTGAGCTTATTTAAAACTGAGAAAGCCAATAAGCCAGTTTTCAAGTTTTCAGGCTTATGAGCTTATTTAAATAAGTCCCAAACTCATAAGCTCTATTAGTTGTTCCGAAAAAAAGGAAAAAACCACACATTCTAAAAGTAAATGAATTAAGTTGATAAGCTTAAGCCTAGTGGCTTCATCCAAACACTCAAATGAGCTTATTTAGTTTTGATGATAGTCTTTGACATGTATTATTATGAATTTCCGCGCATTGGGCTTACTTTATAAACCTTGGTTTCGTGTATATCAAATCCGGCCAAAACATGTTGAATGACCAAAAACGCTCTTGAAATTTTGCTAACGCTAAAAACCTTTGGAAGCTTTTCCTATTATTTGAAGGGCATTTTCTTGGTTTTGTCGGTTAATGGACAAAATATTAATAGATGTGTGTTAGGATCGAACTCGATACCACGTGATTGCACACTTTGCCTCAAATTGTTATATTTATTTATTATTTACACGAAATATATAACGGACGTTAAGTTAATTAAGTGTAATGGACTAACGATCATTAAATGTTAAATGGAAGGACTAAAATAAAATAGAGATTGGGAAGGTTCCGGAAACCCTTGGGGATGCCTCAATCGATTGGCCAAAGGGTTATCTATGACAACCCGTAATTTCAGGTCATTTCTCAAATTTACTATTTATCTCAGGAATTTACTATTCACTGGTTACTATTCATCATTTTACTATTCATCATTTTTGGATTCAGTTTACGACTTTGAGAGGTTATTTTAAAATTTTGCTATTCACGAAACACTATTCATTCCTGGAGAAAAATCACTATTCATGATTCAATATTCATCATTTTTCGTAAACTAGGTTTGCGAGTATCAAATTCGCGTAACCGTAAGGGTTTAGCTGCGAATTCATGAAACATCATTGAGGACACTTCATATAGACTAGAGTTAGTTTACATATCATCAGTAACATCATTTTCATGTTAGTTCATGCATGGATTTGCATATTTCATTAACGCATATTTTTCTATTAAATAAACGCTATCGCACGATCATTTATTTTGAATAATTGATCCGACACTTCCAACAATTATCCTGATATATTTTTTTACTCATTTTAAGACTATAAAAATTATATTATTAGTTTACCCGATGTTTTGGATTTATTTTGTATATAAATTGTTATACATATATTTACGACGGTTTTCATAAATTCTATTCGATAATTATTTATTCACTCAATACTTGCGAGAAATGTATTTTTATAATTTTTACGACTTCGATATATTTTATTTTGTTCCGTTAAAATCGATTTTTAGCTAACGCTACATTAAATAACTAACTAAATGTACAAAATACACATTATGTATAACTTTAAATGTATTTAGACATAAAAAATACACCACCTTTTCCCCATTGTACCCCTTGCCGACCCCCCTCCCCCTTACTCACCATATTTTGTAAAAATCTTGAGTAGATAAAATGTACACATACTCCTTTGATGACAAGATATAGTATTATACTAAATATTAACTAATCAAATACACATACATTACACTTACCAAAAGGTGAAAAGTGAAAGAACTCTCTCATTTACTCTCTAATTTTCGGCCAATATTACCAATAACACATACGAGCAAGTATACTCGTCTGTTATAGCAAGATTATGAAGGTAAGTCTAGATCGTTCGCGGGGATTTGAGTGAATCTAATAACAAGTTTGAATCAACAGAGTCTAACCAAAACATATAGCAAGCAAATAGATATAATGAAATTCAGATGATTAAAAACCACACTTGCTTAAACTAGTTTCATATCCTAGATTAATGTGATTGTGTTAATCTCTTAACATGTTGGTTGTGATAATTAGTTGGTGTACTAATCTATTGTTCTTACAAGTTAAACCTTCGTCAAGATTTTAGTTCATAAAAACAAGCATTACGTTTAACCAATCAATTCAAGAACAATTCAAGTTTCATAAGTTCACTTTCATAAACTTAAACACAAAAACATCCACTTGTTTCATCAAATTGCTTTAGAAATGGTCAATACAAAAGGTAACCGATTATAGACAAAAGGCTACAATTGATTCTCAACAACTAATCTTACGACCTTTTAGATGTTTCCAATCAATCCAATTTGATAATCAAAAAGCGTTTTTATTACAACCACACCTTAGTTCCTTTGTATAATCAAGAATAATGGGTAAAAACAATCATCCATAGACAAAATGATTATAACTAGTTGAATAACAATAAGTTCTTTCGACCTCTACGATTACTATCAACTAGTCAAACTTGATTAACAAATGTCACTATGAAACTTTAGCACAATTGGATCTTAGAATCAACTTGAAATTAAATTAAAACATGTTAACACAATCACTAACTAATCATATGATAATCAACATCATTTAAGCAAGTGTATAAAAAAACTAGCCACTCATAGCAAACATGAACATAAACTCAGAACTTTGAACATTAGAAAACATGATTAAAAGTCTTACAATGCTTGGAATAAGATTACAAATGGTGAAGTAATGATTCCCAAAGTATTGGGGTAGACTTCTCGGTGATTTGGCCTCCAAATGTGAAACTTCTGGAACTCCAAACTTTCCTGGACTTCTAAGGACGAATTTGAGAGCTTAAGAGCTTTGTTTGATGAGTAGAGAGATTTGTATTGAAGTGTGTGTCTCATATGCTCACAAAAGGCCTCTATTTATACTAGTTCCAAGGCCTAGGGTATTAATTGCTGAACTTGGCCTCCAAGGAGTTAGGAAAGGACTAGAATAAACCAAGAGAAGGACCTAGAATCGTTTGGATGCAAAGGGGAAGCTTAGTGATGAAGATTTGGCAGATACAGGTACTCCAACCGGATCGGTTACATGACCAACCGATCCGGTTGGTCTTCTACAAAGGACCAACCGTTTCCGGTTGCGGGCGGCTACCGAACGGTTGGGATGGCGTCTTGGCACTTTTTGGTCAGTTTCCAACCGATCCGGTTGCAAAGGCAACCGATCCGGCTGGACTCCCTGAGTTCCGTAAAATTGATCTTTACTTATTTTGTCTTGTAGAACTTGGTTCTTCAATCACTATGGTATGCAAAGGTACTTGAGATACTGATTTGTGCTTGACATGCTTCACTGAGACGGGAATCCTCTATTTGTTGAACATTACTTTACTTTTCCTTCCGTTTCCCTGCACTTGGTTATTAACACTAGACAAACATCTTTTGATGCGATTAAGCACTGAAATCATGCAAATATAACCAAATAACATATACAAAAGCAGACATAACGCTACTAGAAACATGTATAATCTGAGCGTTATCAGCGTACAAACTTGTAAATAAACAAATCATAACGTCACGTAACCAAAATGCCATTAATAAGCTTAAATGGTTAATATGTGGTGTGACACACGGTAAATTTTCACTAAAATTTAACTAATAATTAGTAATTTATTATTACTAAGCATAAGTCATTAAACATGCATAAGCTTTGCCAGATCATTTGAGTAGTTAACTCGCCTACAGTAGATAATTGCACCACTTTTGCATTCATATCATTTTATGAATATTTCATTTCATTTTGTCTTATGATTAAATTGTAAGATGAGAGGTTATCTTGTTTTCCTCAGTGACCGACACTGCACGCGTACCGACACTATGATAAGGGCTTGATAAAACAAATGACAAACTTCCGTAATGAAAAATATTACAAAGATAATAATATCTCCGACGCGTATCTATAAGATACTACGTTATAAAAGTTACCAAACAATGATACTTCGGTCACAATATAATATCGCAGGACACAAAGTATTTAACACACTTGCACTTAAATAAAGACTTCTATAAGACTCAAACACAATTAATACATAAGTGTAACACAAGTACATACATGTACACAAATAAACCATAAGTATAATATACATACACACACACATTTATATTTGTATTACTTTTAAAAGAAAACCTTTTATAAAAGTTTGAGATATATACTCCTTTGTCTTCTCTTCCCACACACGACAAAACACAAAGCAGAAAAAGGAGATATCAAATCTTCATCTTCAACCTCTACTTCTACACCTCCCTTGTAGGTCGAATCTCCCCAAAGAGGAAAACCCAACATGCTTCTTCCATCATCTCCTCTTCTCTCTTACCAAAACCATGTAACTTGTTGTCTCTCAAACCCACTCCTTTGAGGCGCCGGCTACCCTTTCGAATGAGTCCAAGAAGAGTCAAGACAAAGCCACCCAAGAGAAACATATCTCAACATCAATCTACCTTGAGCCAAAGTCCAAGATTCCCTAGGTTTTAGAAGTTACTAATTTCGGATTCAAGCCAAGTCACAAGAAGAGAAAGATAGTCAAGCTCTTCCCCAAAATACACCCTTTATCTCTAGTAGAGATGTGGAACGCCCCAACTCAGTTTCTTCATCAATTGTACCAAAAATTAGGGTTTGTGAAACTTAGGGTTTTCAAAAATTGAATTGGGGGTTTTGCAATTAGGAGTGTATTGGAGCTAAATCAAGACTTGTTTGGTTCGAATCCACGAAGCCACTTTCGTTCCTCACCTATCACTCTCGAGTTGAGGTTATTCATTCTTCTTGTTGTAATGTTTTATGATGTTTTTATGATATTAAGTTTGATAAATTGTACCTAAGAAATTGTGGTATACTTGGTCATGTCGATTTTATTTGTTCTTGGTTGCCATGTCGAGGCTTGAATTTGGTCTTTCTTTTGGGTTGTGTGTTTGATTTTTCTGTCGAGAGATATGAAAGAAAATAGAGAAGTCAAGTTTTATAAAAGCTAAATAAAATGACTAAGAACTAGAGTACTTGAGGATTAAAATCCTTATGTTGATGAACAACCTATGTTGCCTTAGACTCAAAATGTCACTTACAAATTTGGGTCGGTTTGGGTTACTGTCGACACTGGGAATTAGAAGAGTTAAGTTTTGGTAAAACCGCTAATGTCAAATGATATCAAAGCTGGGAACTTATATTGGTCATAAGTTTGAACTTGGTATAGATATGTTGAGTTATTGTCTATTTTGACTAGGAACCCATTTCTATGCTCGTAACTCTTTCCAGTCAACCTCGGATGTCGACCATAAATCTTGTGTCAATATAGTTATGACCTTCGATTACAAGAAACTCAAGACAAGTATGCTCGTTTCCATTTTTGTCAAGGTCCGTAATGGTAGAATGGTTGGCGAGTAGAACCGAGTTGAGTAGTACTCAACTAACAAATGGTATCGTCACCCCTTTTGCTCACATTTTCTAGTTAATGATGTTAGCCAAATCTCGTTCCAGTCAAGTCTTGTGCATGATCATCTTCCCTTGTTAGCTTGTCTTTAATAAGTACATAGTAGTCATCAAAATGGATGTGCTTGAGTCTATGTAAGTGAGTCGACAACTTCATTCTGGTAGTACCATGGTGATGGGTCATACTCACTTGTCGAAGAGTTCGGCTTCACGAATTGAAGCATGAGCAAACAAGTGTCTCGAGCCGAGTTGCTCACGTGAAGCCTTGAAACAAAAGTTCATACATGACAAAAATAACACTTAGTAATGAAATGTTGAAAATGGTCCTATACAAAGGTGTGAGTAGCCATCTGTTGCATTTTCCCCTACTGGATCAGGCCAACCTTACACCATCAGTGGGCCGCAGCCTCTTTTCCTTTTCCCTCTCGTTGCGACTACCACACCGGGCCAGGCCCAATACTTATTATCATGTTAATATTAGAATGGGCCGCAGCCCATGGACAATTATGTAGCATCTGTTAGTTTAGAAGGGTCAAAAGAAGTGATACCCGGGACAAATTATCGAGCGACAAATAACAAAAACCATTCGCCGTCTATTCTTTCTGTTCACTTCGTTATGTATCGTCTTAACGTCAATTGTGTACACTAGTTGTAATTTAACAAAAAATGTACGAAAGTTTGGCATAAACAACAAATGTTTAAAAACATGATTCACATAGTAATGTTTACGACAAAATTTAACGACAATGTGTAAATGAATGTATGTCAAGTAAACTTCTCGTTAGAACTATGTATGTTAAGATCAAATCTTGATAAATATATAAAGATCGCTATAATATTTTATAATCCATTAAAATTGGAAGACTTCAAATTTAACTCAAGCATTTTTCTAAATACAATTAGAAAATAAATTGATTATAATTTTGACAATACCGTTTGTGTCAACTTGAACAAGTATATATATATTTATATACTTACTAGTGGAACCTTGTAATTATTTATCAAATCAAACTTTGAATTTCAAAATCATATTAATATGAAAAGTATATATATACTTCGTATACTTACTAGTAAAACTATTTTAATAATTTTTGCAAACTTACGTTTAGTATTAATACGATTATAAAAACCATTGAACTACTTTAAGTAAGTGATACTTAAAACAATGAACTAAAACATTGCCCTCCTTATCTAGGTCGCGTGTCTGTGCCGCTTCACAACAATCACTAAATCCCACTTTTGGATTTCGCATTTGCTAAGGTGAGTTTTCATAGCCCTCTTTCACTTGATAAACTGTTTTATACATTTTGGGGTGAGAAATATGCAAAACCTTTTTATGGACCTAAACTATTGCATGATTACTATTACGTGGTTTAGCCTAAGCCCTTATGTCCCTAGAGAATGCCCTTTTTCATGAACCGTCAATTCCCCATTGGGAAAAGCGAATGTTATAAATAGATCTATTGAGGGTGACTCCTCCGTTCGGTTGGCCATGCTTAGGCCAAGGCGAAACGTATATCATGTCGGAATCGAGTGTCGAGGGACAAAACACTCGCTATGGGCCCCTATATTGTATGATATCTTTTAGTATACAGAGACTGTCGTAGTATCAGTTGCATGAACTTAGTGCTAACGTAATAGACATTCATCCATATATCATTATATTCGTTGTAATGATTATATGACTTTGCTTATGGTCCAAACTTACTATTTTAACTTAAACCTATGAACTCACCAGCTTTTAGCTGACCTTTTCAGCATATTTTCTCAGGTGCTTAGTTGTGATCATGGATGCAAGGCAAGAGGCAGATAAATGGTCGTAGTAATTTCTAAAGAAGTGTTTTTACACAAAAACGATGTTTTTATATTGGGACCACTGAACTTATGGGATGTGCCCATTTATCTAAACAATATTGTAAGATAATGTTTTAAAACTATTTCATGAAATTAAACGGAGTATGTATTCCGTTCTTTATTACTTGTGTTGTGATTCACCAATTTCGTAACATTCCCCAATAACACGTATGCTTCCGCTAAACCAAATTTGGGAGTGTTACATGTGGTGACAATATGTGAAAATTTGGACTTCAAAACTAAAAGTTAATAAATTCACGAAACTTTTCACGACTACTTTGGACTATTGGACAAACAAGTGACATTGGACTTGTAACATTCGTTAACTTATCATATTCAATAATTAGATAATAAAATCAACTTTTGACTAACGTAATGTCTTTCGATATGTTGGTTCTTTTGGCTAAATATCTTTCAGATCACGATATGGACGTCCAAATGGAAAATGTTGCTGCGCCAAATGTTCTCTCTATGGGAGACATCTTCCCCAACGGTTACACAACGAAGATTGGAAAGAACAACCTCAGAGTGGATTTTGACAACTTCACTTGTTCTGAGTCGTCTTGTCAGATTGCTGTGGATATTCTGAAGACTCACCCTTACCAGAACATTGCTCACGAATTCTGCTACCGTGTCGGAGATATATATTCACCAATTCTGGCACACTATATAAAAGGTCAAAGGTCAAAGTGCAGTGACGGTGACACTTAACAACAAACAAGTCACCATCACTCCTGCAGATTTAAGGGTTATTCTTCTTCTTCATATCATCGAGCCTACTGATTACACTGCTACTCCAACGGAAGAGGTCGCTCTTCAGTTCATGGTCGACATCAGCTATGATGAAGCTGCTGGGATCATCACCAAACACTAATCTGTTGATCTTAAGAACATTCCCCAGCCATGGAGAACCCTCTGCATAATGATTGCCAAATCCGTTTCCGGACGTGATAGTGGTCATGAGCATCCCAAGCTCATAGAACTACAAATATTTTGGGGGATGGTCAACATGAAACACATCGAATTTGCAGCTCTGATCTGGGATGACATGATGTCATACCTTAAAAAGCCTTGCTCCAAGATTCCCTTCATCAGATACACAAAACTATTGATCTAAAGGGCTCTAGGGAATAATCTAGATATTCCCTTAAGACTTGATGACCCCAACCATCACTCCGTATTGTATGAGCCCACACTTAATGTTGTCAGATTTAAGGACTTAACAACGGAGAAACAAGGTGCGGTATTACCTGATTGCCTTCTTACTGCTGCCATCAAGGGACTTCAATCATACAAACGCTATCTGGAAGCAGTTGAATTGGGAAAAGTGGGATTCATTGATGAAAAGTATTCTGGCACACCTGTTAGGAAGACAAGGAGAGGCAGTGCTGGATGTATTGCGAGCACTGAGAGTACGAGAAGGTACCCAAATAGAACTCACACACTCAAGAAGAGAGTTCCTCTTACTGAAGCCATACCTATTCCCAAACCAGAACCTAAACTAATGGACGAGGACTCGGAGGACACTGAAACAGATGAAGAGATCATCTACTCAGAATCTGCAACAGACAATACACCAACCGTTGAAAAACCTCTAAGTCCCAAGTCTGACAAAGGGAAAACTCCAGTGCTTGAGCAAGTAGAAGAGAGCTCCGATGAACAGCCACTGGATGAAGACAGAGACTACAGAAAGAAGCTGAAGAACCTTAGACTCCAACATGTTGCTAAAGAGTTCAATCTGCAACAAACTCGTGGCCCCAGAGGGTCAAGTGGTGGTGCACTAACTACACCAGTTTCCGATGTGGTTAATCAACCCGATAAGGGAACTGGTACCACCACCCATGAATCAGAACAAAGGCAACTTGAGGATTCTATCATCTATGACTTTGAGGAATCGGAAAAGGAGAAGTCTGAGAAAATTCCTGATGAAGATGTTGAGGCTGCGGCTAAAGAAAAAGCAGAAAAAAAAGCTCAAGCTCAAGCAGATGAAGAAGCTAGGGTTAAGGCAGAAGAAAAGGCTCAAGCGGAAAAGGAAGCCAATGATTACATTCTTGATAGTCCCGTACGAAGCAAGGAACAAACTTCTGAGCCACCAAAGGACCCTGAGCCTCCTCATGTCTCATCATCATCAGACTCATCCTCTCACTCATCACCTCCACCATCCAAAGGCACCACTAGATCAGCATCCAGATCGGTAAAGAAACCAACCGACACTTGGATATCCCGTGCTAAAACAAAGATTGTCAAAGCTGTCAGGCAAGTAAGGAAGAAAGACGTAGTCAACAAGAAACTGAATCAACTAGCCAACAAAGTTAACCTTCTTCAAAACGGGATAAACGAGATGTTGAAAGAATGGGAACATATCCAGAGTTTCTCAATCGAGATGTACAGGGTGAAATGAACAAGACGATTAAGGAATATACTCATAAGTTCCTTCTCGACACTGTTCCAGGAGTGACAAGGAATATGTTCGCCAGACAACTTACTCCTAATATCGTCGCATTGGTTAAACATACACTGGCCAACTCACCTGATCTATCTGAAGCTGAGTTGATCTCGAAATTGGTGATGCAAATGTCTAAACGGTCTGCAACCTTTACTTCATATGAAGCAAAAATTTTTGAGGACCTTCTAGGATATCAACTCAAATCTTCATGCAAAGAGTCAGCAGGTCAACCTAAACGACCAAGAGATGACGATGACAAGGACAAGGATTCTGCACCAAAACGTCCAAAGAAAGCTGGCGAATCATCCTCTATGCCTCCACCAACCCAAAGAACCACCGAAAGAAGATCTCCTCCATGTTCTGCTGCTACTGAGAAACCTCAGGACTCTGAGTTACCACCCCAAACAGAGAAAACCGTTGATCATTTTGAATACACTGGTGGTGACAATGAAGAGATCCCTGAGCCCCAACAACAACCCACCTCTTCTACCACAACAAAGAAACCAAAATCATCATCAAAGCCAAAGAAAAAGAAGAAGAAGACCGTTGTTGTCTCATGGCTAGATGAAGACACAACCGAAGAATATGACTGGTTTTATAAACTTGTTGATGCTACCCCTCTGTTACCAGAAGGTCAAGAAATGGTAGATGGCCGCACAATGGAGCATGTGAATCTTTTACAAGAAAAGTTCAGAGTGAAGAAAATGACAAAGCAGAGTTGAAGCGAATCAAGAATGATGCATTTTAACTTCTTAAAGACAGCTCAGAAAGTGCAATTGAAGTCGAATATCATCTCGAAAACATTGCACGAGCCATGTCTAACAACATCGATTGGCTCAACCCGGAAGCTAACATTGACTTCACCAGACCAGACAAAGCTCCATACTACACTGACTGGACCAGACCACTACCTACCATTGGCCGATCGGATAACCCAAGATTCCATTCCGCTATTTCTTTAACAACGACCTAGAGTTTCTTCTACACGGTAGCGATGTCACAAGAAATACACTACATCACTCACACTCCCTTTCCCGACAGCAATATACTCCAACAACATAGCCATCGAGGAATACGCCATACACATGTTTGCTGACAAAGTGGAAAAGTATGACATCGATGCATTGTATGGGATTCATCATTGGCCTGAACGCCGAAGAATCTACTACAAAAGCTGCCAGGTTCATAAGTCGAAGAAGGAAGTGTTTAGTGATAAACGGATCATTGCTATTCAGCATGTTTCCTTGTCGTCAAAGTGGGACTACACATTCCTTAAGAAAATAGTGGTCAAACGACAAGACGAAGAGGAATATGACTTCTGTGATGCGGATTTTCCGAGATTGTCTCTAAACGACATTGAAGATATGTATCTCGCAAAGGTACAAGGACGAATGCGACAATTCTCTACAACTATCCAACGCGAGTACATCAAGTCATTGTTAATCTTCATCAGAAGCATTGTGATCCAAGAACGTGTAGAAGACATTCAACTAGCCGTGGAAGCATACCACAACCGCATCAATCTCACAAAACCACAGCTCGACCTTCCCGACATAAACCAACTTGCTCAGTACACCCTCATCAGCAAACCATTTGGGGTAGTCTACCGTAGTGAACTACACCACAATTGCTTCATGGCGTGCAAAGAGCTTCATAAGTTTGGGGATCACACATTAAAGAAAGTTTGAGATGGATTAGCATATCGGTTAAATGCGATCCAAGAAGGCATAGGGTCACCAAAGAGATGGAATTCGAGGGAGAGAAGGGATGTAAAGAAGATCATCACTCACATTGATGAAAGGTTGTTCAGAAGGGATCAGTTCAAAACATTGGAGAGTTTCGTTGGTGGCAGTCCAAGCATATCTCTCACAGGCTATCAACATCCAGAACGCATTCCCGAAGTTATTGCTGGACTACCTGATTCTCCTGGTACCCCTTGATTTGTTTCCTTATATTTATTTGGATGTGTGATTTATAACTGACAATGGCTTGTGCACACATAACAGTGCACAACCCGTACTTGTCATGAAAGGACCCTGTGGTACGCTTCAGTGCAACAATCCTATAAAAGGAGCGAAAGTTTTACTTTTGAGTAAAACTATCAAAACTTTCACTTTTCAAAGTTTTGCTCAAAAGGACAAGTACTTCCCCTTATGTTCTTCAAAACCTCAAAAGTTAATATCACTTGTTGAAGGGGAGTATTTGCTTAAAAACTTTGTCCACAAAATTGTTCTTCGTGGTAATCTTCCCACAAAACTCGAAATGGTAATATTCGATACCAAAATTTCATCAAAAATAACATTAACATGCCATTTTTGAGGGGGAGAAAAATTATGTGATAAGAAATATATTGTGAATTGCAAATGAATCGTCGTGCTAAAGACTTAACCAATGAATTGACGAGATTTTAAATGTTAGTAACTCGAAAAGACTTGTCCGGGACGGGTAATAATTTCAAGCTAGTTCGCTAGTGATGTAAACGTGTCTCGCAAAGGACTTATCCTAGTAGAATGTACCATTCGAGAAACTCTTGGTAGACATGAACTTTGACGGGTTTGACAACCTTTCGAGGTTTGTCCACACCTTCAAGGTAGTTATTAGAGCTAGTTGTCACCTAAAAGCTGACAATGTAACTCTTTAACTATGCAACGTAACCGTGTCTCGCGGGGAATTGTCTATCTTGAGTTGATCAATTCAAAAGTGCGCGCTCTTCTCTCACCGTGAAGATTTCTGTCAAAATACTCAAGCATGAGTGGAGGGGGAGTATTTCTGCAAAATTCTAAACTCTCACAGTGGTACTGGTGTCTAGAGTCACGAGATTCATCAAAAGATCTCTTAGGTACACTTGACATAGCATCACTTGTCGTTCAACATTAAGGACGCAAGTGATACATTATCGAGTCCTTCACAAATCTTAGCAATCTGTCGAGAACATTTATGAGAGGTTCACACATGTGATCCTCAGTGATTGAATGGAAACTCCTGCCAGGGTCAACATCAAACAGCCCTGACAGCAGGTCACTTCGGTAACTCTTTGTGGGTTACGCTTAGTGTGTCTCAAACAGTCTACAGTCGTGGGGTGATGCTTCGGTGTACCTCAATGACTCATCTGAACTGTAGGTGTACTTCGGTACATCGCCTTATCTCACTTGTGGGACTCCAGTTCAGGAACAGCCTTTGTAAGAATTAGAGTTGTGTTTTCACACTATGTTGTTAACACACTCGAAGTTCAAACTTGTAAGCGCTGGTTCATTTTCTAACCCATGTTTTATGTTTTCTCCTTATGGATGCTTGCGGGTGGAAAAGATCGTGCAGATTCTTCACATGCTCATACCAACAACATCACTAATTGAAGTTCTCTCAAAAGGCAACACAAAGTCAGAATGATTCTTCATCAAAGCCAAAGAATCTACAAAATTTAAAGACTAAGAGAACTACATCAGTACTGAAATCCAACGTTAAAGAGCGTGTGAGCATGTTGGAGAAAGACGTGGACACACTGGAGCAACGAAGCGGACCTGATGCAGATAACCACAACATACTATCACTATCACCACAAAGAACAAAGATCAAAGAACAAAGATAATGAAGACGTCAAAGCTGAAAAACTTCAAAGTAAACAAGATCCCTACACTGGGGAGATTGTTCGAATCAAGACACTTCTTCTCACAAGAAATAAGAATGTCAGAAGACGTCAAAGCTACTATTACATCAGCACCTACAACGTTATCACTCAAATCATTAATCACCAACACTTAGAGGGAGATTGTTGGAATCACTCCTAAACTAGATTACAAGTGTTAGTAATTAATATGTAATAGTTAGCTTAATTAGGCCATTATGTTTGTTATTATGCTAAGGCTTATGTAGAAGGCCCATAAGCCTTGGCCCAAGCCTAATAAGGAAAGGAAGGGAACTTGCATGTTGCCCTAGTTCTTTCCTATAAATAATCTTGTAAACTCCCATTTGGGAGTTGGTTGTTCACTTTCACATTTATCCTAAGCATAAACTTTCTTTCATTTATACGCATAAGTGTGTGTGTGTGTTCATCCGATCTATTCTTTACCTCATTTCTTCATATTGATGCTTGTGTTACATAAATGGGAACCTAACAAATATCGTGAGTCGTGACCTTACACAGTAACACATTCACACCGCTTATGATCATATGTTATTTCTTGTAGATATGGGATTCTATTCCCAAGCTAGAAGCCCACAAACGCACACCATTGAGTGAATTTTTTTATGTAAGAGCAGTTTCTTTGGTGTCTTCAACAAAGGGGAGCGTATGCCAAGGGGGAGCATTTGCATCACCATTTAGTTTCCCCTTCGCAACTCTACTCTTTTTTATTCGACAAAAAGGGATTAAATTCATTGTAGGTATACACAGTGTTGTAAAAAGCGGCATAGGCGGCCGCCTAGGCGGCGCCTAGGCGCTAGTCGGTCACTTACCGTGGAGTTTTGAAGCAAATCGGTCAATTAGGCGTTTTGGTCAAAATGCGGTCAACAAACCGCCTAGGCGGGTCAAATCGGCCAATGATCTATGCTAAACCGTCAAGTCTAATCACACAAGCTGGCCACTTGTGAATGGCCAACCGTAACAGACTTAAAACAGCTGAAGCACAAATGCAATGAAGTCCTGGAGAATATAATGAATTCCCGGGTCGTTAAGTCCCACGGAGACTCAATGGTGTGCAAACACTTGATCAGACGATAGAATGATCACTAAGGATAGTGATCAGAAAGGATTTGGATGGATAATTACACTACTGAAAAAGTTTATAAATTAAAGCGACTTAAATACAAATTAAGAAAATTAAAAAGATAAAATATATTAAATAAACGCTATCACTATATTTAAAATGATGAACGTTTAAAACTTAAAACTTACGTTTAAATTAAAAACTACGTTAACGTACAAAATAAAACGTGAGATCTAAGAAATAAAAGTCCTAAAAATATGAAAATTATACTTTTACAAACCTAATGATAAAAGAAAATTTATAGAAAAAGAAAATTATTTTTAAAACTATTTATTTAATTATTATTAATTAAAAACTATTTATTAAGTATTTAAAATGCAATAAAATATAAGAAAATACAAAATTAACCTAGAAAAATAAAATTATAACTTAGAAAAATCTAAAATATGATAAAACTTATTTTAAAACTGAAAATATATTTTTTAGACTTTTTATGTATTTATTATTAATTTAAAACTATTTAAAACTAATTAAAATGCTAGAAAATACTATTTAAGCTAAGAAAATTATGGAAAAATACTTTTTATGACTTTTATATTTATCTTAATCTAGAAAAATTGAAAACATATTTTTTTTGAAACTTTTCTTAATTATTTGTATTAAAAGCTAATTAAAAATACTTAAAAACTAATTTAAATTAAGAAAAATAGCAAACAAGCTTAGAAAAATCTGAAAATTTCAGGAAAACTCTAAAATAATATTAGGAAGCTAGGAAAAATAGAAAAACATGAGGTTGTGTGGAGGAATTTGAAACTGCAAGGATAAGTGCTTAAAAATAAGCACTTAGATTAAGCTAGAAGGACCAAACAAGTACCAACTGTTAACAGAATGCTCTAATAAGCTAAAAGAACATAAATGGAACAAGTATCAACAAGCTATAACCTCTGGATGGCAAGCTAGCACAGATTGAGGATATGAGCTAATAAGCCAAAACAGTTTTAAGGTGCTTACTTTGGGCTTAGAAATAAGCAACTAGATAAGCTGGAAATGATGAAACAGATAAAGGAACCTAAAGAAGACCTGGGTAAGAACATGCAAACCAAATTTCAGACCTAGAGAAGCTCAAATGAGCTTAATGCAAGGTCTGCAATACCTGCATAACCCCTGTGCAGGCTCAGTGCCCTGCACAGGGCAATTGACACCATTTTGACAAAGGATTTTGACCCTTATAAAAATTTCACAAAATTATACAAAAATGCTCATAAGAAACTAGACCAACCAGAGGTTTTAAAACAACAAGTTTCACTTATATTGGCTTAAAGATGAAGCTAAGAAAAATCCCTCTAGTTTGGCCAAAACTGAGTATTTCAACATTTTGACTTTTTGAGACAGTATTGCAAGTTTGACCAAAATGAAATTTAAAGCTAATTTCTCAACTGAATATGGTGTAATATGTTAAAATGAAACTACTGCAAGCTAGCTCTATGATTTTCAAACACAAAATAAGACTTTGTTTTGACAAAATCTCAACAGTTAAACTGTTGAGATGGTTTAAGTGGAATTTTGACTTTCACTACTTGCAGGCACAAAGTTAAGACTGATATGAATGTATTAAACCTAAACAAGCTTAGGACAACAAGAATCTACCTCTGCACAAACCTCTATAACAGATTAAGCATGTGAACCAAACACCATTTAAACTACTGATATGTACTTTAAACCACTCAACTACTGAACTAATCATGTAACAATAACCAAACTGAGTTCACATGACCTAAATACAACTCTATAAACAAGGTTACACTACTGATGACCACAGATACATAGACAAGCATAAAAATGCAAAATGGCTTAAAAACTAAAGTTAAGATAATGACTCACAACTGTCCAGCTGGTGTTGCAGGATAAACCAAACCCCAAACCTGTTCTAACCTATTCTATTTCCACCCAATATCACCACTGCATCTACCATTATCCATTTCCCAAACCAACTGCACCAGTTTGACTTCTGTTGACCATCAACCAAATTTACTTGAAATTGAAATGTAAGCTTACTCAAAGCTTATAGAAGGTTTAAACTGACTTATTTAAGCTTAAAATAAACTTTTAACAACTTGGACCATATACTTTGAAACTGAAAATTTTCAACAGTGGGCATGAACTTTGGAACTTAAATATAAGACTTGGATTGATATTCAAAACACATTACAAAGATGATTTAACATAAATGTGATATCAAGAAACTGAAATTACAACATTTTAACTAAAACTAAAACATTTAAAAAAAACGACATTAAAGAAAATAAATAAAACTAGCTACTCCTTTATCTTGCTTCCCTTTGCTTTCTTTTATATTCCAAGCATCTTCTCTCTCATCTCTGATTGTTTCCCAGCAATTTCCTCAACCATTGGATTGGTAGAACTGATCCTGGCCGTTTAAATGGATTTTGGCGCCAAATTGCTATAACAGCTGGAGAGGTTGAGTAAAGGGGAAAGGAATGCATTTAATGATATTTGGATTGAGGTGGAGGAGGGGGGACAAAGATGGTGATATATTGAGGTGGAGGAATGGTGGCTTGAGTGAGCAGTGATAGCAGTTGGAGGGGAAGACTTTAGGCGGGTAAAGGGGGTGTTCTGTTTTTGACTGGAATGGTTGACCAGATATTAGTAATAAAGGGGGGGGGGTCCAAAAGGGATAAATGACAGGGGTCCAAAGCTTATGACCAGGCCAAAATGTGTGAAGGGGGTTTAATAATCAAGGGACCTATTTGCAATTTTCTGAAACTACAAGGACCTTAACTGCCAATTCTGAAAAGTTGTTCAAAGGGCTGAAAATGACAAGCTTCAATAGTACAAGGACCAAAGCTGACATTTTCCAATTTTCCAGGGGCCATTTTTGACAATTTTCAAACTTGAGGGACCAAAGTTGTAATTTTGCAAATTTTAAACTTTGAAGGGTTTGTTTTAACAACTTTTGAATCCCATGGACCTTAAATGACATTTTTCTTTATTTTGATATACCAGGGACTGTTTTTGATAACTTTTGAAACTTGGGGGACTAAAACTGCCAATTTTGCAAACTTGATACGTTTTTCATCTGATTTTGATCTTTTTGTATTTAAAATACATAAAACACTGATTTGTGATATTTTCATCATTTTGATGCAGTTTTGAGTGTTTTCAGATGATTTTGCAGTCTAGATAGTACAAAAATGATGAGTATTTAGACACTCATCAATCCCCCACACTAAGATATTGCTAGTCCCTAGCAATGTTTTAGAACTTTAATGGATTTTAAAAACTCTTTACCAAAAGCCATTACTTCTGGAGTAGCCAAATGTTTCAGTTCAAGTAAGCACCATGGTACACCGATAACCATGTGATTTTGAGCAAACCACCAGCTTTCAACGGATTTGATTTGTCTTTACCAGAAGCAGTACCCTTCTGGACTAGCCAACTCTTAGATAAATTATCAGAATTATCTTTGGTGAGCTGATTACCAATTATGGTTTTTCCACTGCCTTTACCACAAGCCATAATCTTGCGGGCTAGCCAACTCTTCACTTTTTAGGATATGGTGAGTTGAAAACCATACAATTTTGGGCAAATTGCAAGCCATATAAACGGATTTGAGAAATCTTTACCAAGAGCCGTTTGCTCCTGGATTAGCCAATCCTTTAGTTTATTAGACATGGCGGACTGATAACCAAATGAGTAAGTGCAAAACACTTACTCCAAAAAAAAAATTTTGGCCAAAAACGGGGGAATTGGGCGGATAATATATGATAAAATTCGTGAGAATTCCCCCCCACACTTAGAAATGAATATTGCCCTCAATATTCAAAGTACCGGTGGTTATGCCGAAACTGAGAACGTAAAAGGGAAATACTAAGGCCATTATTTAGAAAGGATTTTTTTTTTTTTTTTTTTTTTTTTAGAAACTTATATATATATATAATATGTGGGGTAACTCCCCCACACTAGGGTGGGACACATGGGTGAAAACCCATGTTTAGCTACTGTTTTTGATCACCGAGTCGCTAGCTTGACTCGACCCCGAATTAATTGGTTCATGGGGAAGCAAAGTGGAAGAGACAATCACCATCGGACTTTCATTCAAAATGTTTGGACAAACATTTGAAGCACGCGAAAGTTCCACACCGATGAGATATACATAGAACCGGCTCAAAAGTGATAAATGAAAATGCCGGGGTCAAAGATAGTGTCTTCATTCCCGAAGGAGTGAAGATGGAGAGAAATCACAAGATATTTGAGGAAAGGAAGAAAGGTTCTGATAACAATCAAGATCCATTCTTCATCCTCAAATGTAGACGTATTGGGAGGAAGGGTGAAGGTATTATCATTAATAGGCAAACTCGTATGATAGAATACACCTTCCTCCGAGCCAATATCATCCTCAAGATCAAAGTAGAAATGATCATGTTCCGGAGGAGATATGTCATGAGAGAGTTCACCGGAGAACTCTTTATGGAGAGAATCATTCACTTGAGGTGAAATTGTGAACTCTTGTTCCATTGTGGGCTCATCACTATCCTCAATCTGAGTATCAAAGAGTGGATTCTCAGAAATTGAAGTGAATTCAGAGTCGAATTCAAATAGAGGATTGGTGAAAGTAGCTTTGAATGTTTCGGGAACAAAGTGATCAATATTCTCGATTGGACTGTTAGGGTAAGAAGTGAGTGAACGATCATTATCAATGAGACTTTCAGTCTCTCCCAGATCGGCTTCGAAATCAAAGAGTGGATTGATGTGAGTGAGTTCATCAGTGAACTCCTCAAGAAGGGGATCAGACTGTGGGAATGATGCCTCAACATACTCGATGTTTCCATAGGAAGCACAATCGTCGCTAAGATCAGAGAAAGTTTCCAAATGATCATTTGAACACTCAAGAGGGGAAAGAGAATCACACATATGATCAAAAGTTCCCTGTGACTCTCTCGGGATTGGGACAAGGTTCTCAACACTAGACTTTATGAATTCGTCCGATTCCTTTTCAGGAACAGTGTCAAGATGTTCATCCCCCATGTTCAGAGAGTGAGTGGGAGCCTCGGGTGTGGTAACAACAGACTGAGGGAGTTTAGAAGGACTAGCATACATATGTTTAATACTTTCCATTTGTTCTTCTGCTAGTAATTCCATCATAGTCTTTTCTCCCTGACTTTTCATGGAAGGAATTTCAACTGATGAACTTGATGAACCGTTATAAAATTGTAGGATATCAAGGATATCTTCATCATCATCGTCATCAGGAATGAAACGGAATTGAGAGCTAGATTTAGCCGCTTTTTCTTTTGCAATTGATTCCCTAATAGATTGTTCAAAGGCAATTTGGGAATCTAATTTAGCAGCCCGCTCTTCGGCTAACAAAACTTCCATGGATTTCTCATTTGGATTATCTTGGGAGTGTTTACATTCCTTCAAATCTTTTACTAAATCCAAAAGATCAAGGAGAAGATTTTGAGGAAGTGGCTCAGGCTGGTACTGTAGAGGTTGATCATGATACGAAGAGTCGTAATTGTTACAAGGAAATGGATTCCTTGTTTGACAATCCGAGCTAGAGTGAGGACCTCCACAATACTCACAACAGTAAAACTGATGTGGCTGTGAGTGGTATGTGTTGTAGTCATAATTGTTATCAGGAACCTGCTCATAGACAAGCGTGTTTCCTGATTGACAATCAGAACTGGAATGTGAACCACCACAGTACTCACAACAGTAAAACTGCTGAGTCTCACAGTGTGGTAGCTGATGGAATAAATCAGTCGTGTTATGGTAAGAATAGGGATCCTGGTTATAGACAGACCCGTTTCCTGATTCCACCATGCTACAACTGGGGCAATTGCCACCATTATAAGGACCACCACACCATTGACAACCAAGAGGGTGAGGATAAGACATAGAAAGAATCAAAGGTTAACAGAGGGTAAGAAATGAAGAATCAAACAGGTAAGAGGGTAAAGAGGAATATTTTTAGTATTTTTGAAAAACATGATGATAAAAACAAAGAATGAAAATATTTTTGGGGTTGATAACACTTCAGGAAAAGTGCTAATGAACTTTTTGGATTTTTGATAACTTTACAAAAAAAACTTTTTACAAAAGGTGGAATATGTGCAAGAATGGGTCTGAAAATGGCTTAACACACGCTAAAGCCTCCCCGGCAGCGGCGCCAAAATTTGATCTATGCTAAACCGTCAAGTCTAATCACACAAGCTGGCCACTTGTGAATGGCCAACCGTAACAGACTTAAAACAGCTGAAGCACAAATGCAATGAAGTCCTGGAGAATATAATGAATTCCCGGGTCGTTAAGTCCCACGGAGACTCAATAGTGTGCAAACACTTGATCAGACGATAGAATGATCACTAAGGATAGTGATCAGAAAGGATTTGGATGGATAATTACACTACTGAAAAAGTTTATAAATTAAAGCGACTTAAATACAAATTAAGAAAATTAAAAAGATAAAATATATTAAATAAACGTTATCACTATATTTAAAATGATGAACGTTTAAAACTTAAAACTTACGTTTAAATTAAAAACTACGTTAACGTACAAAATAAAACGTGAGATCTAAGAAATAAAAGTCCTAAAAATATGAAAATTATACTTTTACAAACCTAATGATAAAAGAAAATTTATAGAAAAAGAAAATTATTTTTAAAACTATTTATTTAATTATTATTAATTAAAAACTATTTATTAAGTATTTAAAATGCAATAAAATATAAGAAAATACAAAATTAACCTAGAAAAATAAAATTATAACTTAGAAAAATCTAAAATATGATAAAACTTATTTTAAAACTGAAAATATATTTTTTAGACTTTTTATGTATTTATTATTAATTTAAAACTATTTAAAACTAATTAAAATGCTAGAAAATACTATTTAAGCTAAGAAAATTATGGAAAAATACTTTTTATGACTTTTATATTTATCTTAATCTAGGAAAATTGAAAACATATTTTTTTTGAAACTTTTCTTAATTATTTGTATTAAAAGCTAATTAAAAATACTTAAAAACTAATTTAAATTAAGAAAAATAGCAAACAAGCTTAGAAAAATCTGAAAATTTCAGGAAAACTCTAAAATAATATTAGGAAGCTAGGAAAAATAGAAAAACATGAGGTTGTGTGGAGGAATTTGAAACTGCAAGGATAAGTGCTTAAAAATAAGCACTTAGATTAAGCTAGAAGGACCAAACAAGTACCAACTGTTAACAGAATGCTCTAATAAGCTAAAAGAACATAAATGGAACAAGTATCAACAAGCTATAACCTCTGGATGGCAAGCTAGCACAGATTGAGGATATGAGCTAATAAGCCAAAAAAGTTTTAAGGTGCTCACTTTGGGCTTAGAAATAAGCAACTAGATAAGCTGGAAATGATGAAACAGATAAAGGAACCTAAAGAAGACCTGGGTAAGAACATGCAAACCAAATTTCAGACCTAGAGAAGCTCAAATGAGCTTAATGCAAGGTCTGCAATACCTGCATAACCCCTGTGCAGGCTCAGTGCCCTGCATAGGGCAATTGACACCATTTTGACAAAGGATTTTGACCCTTATAAAAATTTCACAAAATTATACAAAAATGCTCATAAGAAACTAGACCAACCAGAGGTTTTAAAACAACAAGTTTCACTTATATTGGCTTAAAGATGAAGCTAAGAAAAATCCCTCTAGTTTGGCCAAAACTGAGTATTTCAACATTTTGACTTTTTGAGACAGTATTGCAAGTTTGACCAAAATGAAATTTAAAGCTAATTTCTCAACTGAATATGGTGTAATATGTTAAAATGAAACTACTGCAAGCTAGCTCTATGATTTTCAAACACAAAATAAGACTTTGTTTTGACAAAATCTCAACAGTTAAACTGTTGAGATGGTTTAAGTGGAATTTTGACTTTCACTACTTGCAGGCACAAAGTTAAGACTGATATGAATGTATTAAACCTAAACAAGCTTAGGACAACAAGAATCTACCTCTGCACAAACCTCTATAACAGATTAAGCATGTGAACCAAACACCATTTAAACTACTGATATGTACTTTAAACCACTCAACTACTGAACTAATCATGTAACAATAACCAAACTGAGTTCACATGACCTAAATACAACTTTATAAACAAGGTTACACTACTGATGACCACAAATACATAGACAAGCATAAAAATGCAAAATGGCTTAAAAACTAAAGTTGAGATAATGACTCACAACTGTCCAGCTGGTGTTGCAGGATAAACCAAACCCCAAACCTGTTCTAACCTATTCTATTTCCACCCAATATCACCACTGCATCTACCATTATCCATTTCCCAAACCAACTGCACCAGTTTGACTTCTGTTGACCATCAACCAAATTTACTTGAAATTGAAATGTAAGCTCACTCAAAGCTTATAGAAGGTTTAAACTGACTTATTTAAGCTTAAAATAAACTTTTAACAACTTGGACCATATACTTTGAAACTGAAAATTTTCAACAGTGGGCATGAACTTTGGAACTTAAATATAAGACTTGGATTGATATTCAAAACACATTACAAAGATGATTTAACATAAATGTGATATCAAGAAACTGAAATTACAAAATTTTAACTAAAACTAAAACATTTAAAAAAAACGACATTAAAGAAAATAAATAAAACTAGCTACTCCTTTATCTTGCTTCCCTTTGCTTTCTTTTATATTCCAAGCATCTTCTCTCTCATCTCTGATTGTTTCCCAGCAATTTCCTCAACCATTGGATTGGTAGAACTGATCCTGGCCGTTTAAATGGATTTTGGCGCCAAATTGCTATAACAGCTGGAGAGGTTGAGTAAAGGGGAAAGGAATGCATTTAATGATATTTGGATTGAGGTGGAGGAGGGGGGACAAAGATGGTGATATATTGAGGTGGAGGAATGGTGGCTTGAGTGAGCAGTGATAGCAGTTGGAGGGGAAGACTTTAGGCGGGTAAAGGGGGTGTTCTGTTTTTGACTGGAATGGTTGACCAGATATTAGTAATAAAGGGGGGGGGGGTCCAAAAGGGATAAATGACAGGGGTCCAAAGCTTATGACCAGGCCAAAATGTGTGAAGGGGGTTTAATAATCAAGGGACCTATTTGCAATTTTTTGAAACTACAAGGACCTTAACTGCCAATTCTGAAAAGTTGTTCAAAGGGCTGAAAATGACAAGCTTCAATAGTACAAGGACCAAAGCTGACATTTTCCAATTCTCCAGGGGCCATTTTTGACAATTTTCAAACTTGAGGGACCAAAGTTGTAATTTTGCAAATTTTAAACTTTGAAGGGTTTGTTTTAACAACTTTTGAATCCCATGGACCTTAAATGACATTTTTCTTTATTTTGATATACCAGGGACTGTTTTTGACAACTTTTGAAACTTGGGGGACTAAAACTGCCAATTTTGCAAACTTGATACGTTTTTCATCTGATTTTGATCTTTTTGCATTTAAAATACATAAAACACTGATTTGTGATATTTTCATCATTTTGATGCATTTTTGAGTGTTTTCAGATGATTTTGCAGTCTAGATAGTACAAAAATGATGAGTATTTAGACACTCATCAGCCTTGGCGGCGGGTCGGTCAACGCTTATACAAAATAGTCAACGCTCCTCTAACCTTCAGATCTAGGGTTTCTTTTTCATATTCACGCCTCTTTCACAAAACTTCCCACTCCACGACCTGTAACTTCGAATGAGCATTGATTGGAACACATTTTTTGGGTTTCGATCTTCTGGATTTGGGCAGTGGTTGTTTGTTGTCTTGAAGTGGGAAAGTTGAAAAAGAGAGGAGAGAGAACAAGGTGAAGTGGAGGCTGTTTTATTAATGTGTAACCCTAGTAATATGTTTTATTGGCCCATTAAATAGCATATAGAATACAATAGGCCCAACAAATAGTTTAGTGGGCTTTAATAAAAGACCAAAATTTAATTAAAATTACACATGATATAAATTTTGCAACATATACAAAAGATATATAATTAAAAATAATAAAAACATTAAATAAATTATTAAAAATATTTAAATTTTGCATATTTTATACCAAATATATATAATTTTTCAAATTTTTATATATAAATGTTCAATCCGCCTAGGCGGCGCCTAGGCCCCGCCTGGGCGGCCTAGGCGCTAGGCGGTGGTCGACCGCTCGACTAGCGCCTAGCGCTTTTTGCAACATTGGGTATACAGAAAAATAATGCCCATATTTTTGTCGGTACGGATTAACTTCAACCCGTTTTTTAAAGACTTTGTAGGTATACAAAAAAATAATGCCTATATTTTTGTCTTAATACTAGCCAAGATATAATATATGCTGAAACTAAAAATATCCCTATCACATGTAAATGTGTAAACATTACTAACTGGCCCTTTTACATACCTTAGCGGACTGAATGCAAATAAACCATCTTTATGTATTTTGAAAACCACTTCATCTTTGCAATCTATTATGCCTGCAACAATTATGGTGTCGTAGATATTTATCAAGTGTATTTAAGGTGTGGTAGATACACATTTTTGAGTAAATTGCAAAAAATGTCCTTTTGGTAAAATTTTAAAGTCCATTTATACCAATTGACAATGTTTGACTTGTTATTGACCCATTATTGAACCCTTTTCACCTCAAAAGCAATCATGTTTTCTTCTTCATCTAACGTTATATCTAATCAAACATGTGAATGTGACCTCGCTTCAAATGTGTTAATTGCTTTGACCCCCACTAATCTGGCTAGGAGATTTCTTGTTTGCTCTAATCGATACAAACCAGTTAAGAAGAAATGTGAGAGGAGGATTGATACAAGGATCATTTGTACGAGATGTACAACCTAAACCCTAATAAAAAAATTGAGCAGAGAAATGAGTCGTCAACAAAGGATAGAAGAGCTTGAAGTTGAATTGAATCAAAAGGGTACTGATTTGTAGAAGTGTGAAACTTCGTTAACAATTTGGAAGTTAACCTTTCTTGTGTCTGCTATTTTTGTTTATGTGGTGTTTACCACGAAATAGAGTACATCTATGTAGTCAACAAGTGTTTAGGTTCTAGTTGTAGAAGTATTGTTGTAGGTCAAGTGGTAGTTTATCAATGTAATGAAGAAGTTGTTTTTTGTATCAGTGTTTTGAATGAATGAAACAATTAACCTTTCCCTTCCAATCTTGCACTTGTCTTTTTATATGTTGATCAAGGTTTTCTTGAATCGTTTCCTATTCCATTTATAAAGTGGGTCAACATAGTCTATATATGCTAACAAACTGTTGAATAAAAAATAAGTGGCAATCAATGATTGTCATTAATTGTAATGTGTTTTTTTATATGTATTATGTTATTTTTATATTAATGTAATGCGTTTTTTTTATATGTATTATGTTTTTATATTTAGTCAAAAACCTTAAGACTAAATATGCGATTTTTGAGAAGTTGAGACTAAATATGCATTTTTTTTATGAGTTTAAAGATTAAACAATATTTAAAATATTTAAAAATTGATAAACATGGAATAAAAAGTTGATATTTTATTGATTGGCCAAGTTGACATTGTAAAAAATTGTTATTTAATAATGTATGACAATTATGTGATTCTTTTTACTCGTGTGATACATCGTTTAAGAGAATTGTTATACTTCAAATAAACAGTAAACATTTAAATATAACTGTCATATATAATAGACTTATTATTATTATGAAATCACTTCATATACTAAGCAAGTATTAGTGTATTACCATATATATAATTTGTTTGGATAAAAATATAAATTCCAAAGTATATTAGATTTCTTTTGTTTAGTAGACCCTCCTTGTAGTTCATGAAAATTTGGGAAAATTTGTTAGGAGTTGTAGCTACAAAATTGGTATAGGGTTGAGAGGTTGAATTTTTCAAAAAAGTAGATATTTAATTACGTAGTAGTGAATTTTGGGTAGGAATAATAGCACTCATTAAAACATTAGCTCAAGTGAATGTGCATTAAACCAACTCACTTAGGAGAGTTGGTCACCATGGAGTCTTTAGGGGCTCTTGGGGGAGGGAGGTCTTGAGTTCAAATCCTGCAAGGGGTTTGAATGAGGGATTTTCCTTCAAGGTAGTCCTTTAATGAAGGGGTTTGGGCCTGGTAACCCCAGACTCGAATCTTGGAAAAGACAAGTGTTTACCCCTATTAATTGTCGTGCCTCGAGGCGGATTAGCAGGGGGTTTTCCTCCCATCGGGTATTTGAAATAGGCATTTCCGCTTAGAGGGAGCTCTCTAGCGCGGACCCAGTCTAGACTTCCCGCTGTCGAACCGCGACGCGAAGCACTCAAATAAGAAATTCACCTTTCAAAAAAAAAGTAAATGTGCATTAATTTTTATTTTTCTTCCCGATAAAAAGACAGAAAGTGGTATTTTTAGTTTTGAAAATAAATTATTTCACTGTGCTGTGGAACTTGCCACTAGATCAAATTGCAGCTTGGCTTCAATGGGTACGAAATTCATTTTTATTTTTTTGATATAATTTTTTTTATTAATCTTCAGACAATGTAGCTGATGTTAGGGTTTTAGTTTAGTAACATTTGGTTTGGTATTTTGTAAATGGGACCAAAAAGATCAAGGTTTTGTTGTTCATGTCATCGGGGCGAGTGTTTTGACTCAGATGTACGGGGTGGTTAAAATAGTTTTTAAAATGCTTTTATTATGGAGTTATGTCTGTTTTTAGAATGACTCTGATGTGCGCGGGGGGGGGGGGGGGGGGGGGGGGGGAGGGGGGGGGGGTTGTTTGGTAAAAATGAGGTTTTCTTGTTTATGTTATTTCGAGGGCGAGTCTTTTGACTGTGAACGGCCTTATAAATAGCTTACAAGCTTATGTATCGCGGAGTATGGGGGTGTTTGATTAAGCTTATATTTAGCTTTTGAGATTATCTCATTTCGGCTTATGTTTCATATATAACTCTAATATTCCCGGCTTATTTTGAAATTTATCGGCTTATATATGCTTGTTATATCATAATAAAGCCCATAAGTTTTTAAAATAACCCTGAAAATTTAGCTTATGAAACATTAGCGGATCACAAGCTCAAAAGTAAGCTTAAAAAGGCTTAAGGGATTGCTTGGATTAGCTTATTTTCAGAGCTTTTGAGCTTATTTGAAACTGAGAAAGCCAATAAGCCACTTTTCAAGTTTTCAGGCTTATGAGCTTATTTAGATAAGTCATAAGTTCAAGTTGATAAACTCAAAAGCTCAATTAGTTGTTCCGAAAAAAAGGAAAAAAGCACACCTTCTAAAAGTAAATGAATTAAGTTGATAAGCTTAAGCCTCGTGGCTTCACCCAAACACTCAAATGAGCTTATTAAGTTTTGATGATATAAAATTATTCGACTTGTATTATTAAGAATCCCGGCGCATTGGGCTTACTTTATAAACCTTGGTTTCATGTATATCAAATCCGGCCAAAACATGTTGAATGACCAAAAACGCCCTTGAAATCTTGGTAACTTTAAAAACCTTTGGCAGCTTTTTCTATTATTTGACGGGCATTTTCTTCGTTCAACGTGCTATTGGCCGGATTTGGTATAATAACATTAGATACGTACTACGGTGGCCTATAAAATTAGTTTTGTTTGTCGATTTAAAGATAGAAATTAAATAGTTTGTGGCCTTCACATGCATTATCTCTTACTACTAGTAACGATTTTGGGTTCCGATTTCCGAATGATAATGTCTTATAGGATTTTGCATTGTTACTAGTTGCACTCTAGTAACTATTTTTTCGGGAATACTTGAAGGTTATGCAATGTGAATATTAACGTTATATAAAGTGAATTTTTGCTCTATTTGTTTCTGTTAAATTAACTTGAGGGACTATGTCATAACTCGTACTAATTTGTAATCATGCAAGTGATCTCTTAATCCAGATATAGAAGCTGAATGTTTCTCCACCCACCTCATAGACGGAGATGGTACTTTCAATGGTGTTGGACTTGATAATTTTATCGAGCAAATCAAACTGGATAAATGTGGACTTTCTTATGCCGTTGTTTCTATCACGGGTCCACAAAGCAGTGGTATGTTCCAACTATTTTCATGTTTTAAATGTTAATGCACACGGTTTGGGTCTTTCCTAATTTTTAGCAATGTTGATGGTTTCAAACGTGTTTTTACAGGGAAGAGCACACTTCTAAATCATGTATTCAACACAAACTTCAAGGAAATGAATGCTTACATGGGAAGGCATGTTCTGATTCACTCTCTCTTTAGTCTGTTTTTGTGGTATACACTTTGCTCATTTTACGCTCTCATTATCAGGTCTCAGACCACCAAAGGTATTTGGATAGCAAGATGTCCTGGTACTGAGCCTTGCACCATTGTTATGGATCTTGAGGGTACTGATGGAAGAGAGAGAGGAGAGGTTATTCGATGCTTTAAGATTTTTTATTGTTATATTCTTGAGTACAAATTATTGTTTATATCGGGTTTTATAACTTGTGCAGGATGATACTGCATTCGAGAAACAAAGTGCACTGTTTGCCCTTTCTGTTTCAGATATAGTGCTTATAAACATGTAAGTTTGTTTGCTATTAGCTTCAGAGAATCATGTACTGAATTCGACTTTTATAGACGTAGTTGTGTTACATAGGTGGTGTCATGATATTGGACGCGTGCAAGCTGCAAATAAACCTCTACTGAAAACCGTATTTCAGGTACAATATCTTCATCTAAATTTATCCATATCTCATGGTTCATTTGTTGATCTTATGGTTACTCTTTTACAGGTTATGCTGCGATTATTTACCCCACGTAAAACAACTTTAATGTTCGTTATACGTGACAAAACGAGAGTAAGTTTTTGTGAGACTACTAATGATAACATAATCTGATGTGAAATTTATTTACATATCTTCTTTGACATTACAGACACTTCTTGAACGTCTCGAGCCTCTCTTGAGGGAAGATATTCAGAAGGTATTTATTTATTTTTTTAATCTTTGCATATATGTTATACTCTTACTATCGTGAGTCGTTTCCTTACACAGTAACGCATTCACACCACTTATGATCATATGCTATTTCTTGTAGATATGGGATTCCATTCCTAAGCTAGAAGCCCACAAATGCACACCATTGAGTGAATTTTTTGATGTAAGAGCAGTTCTGTTTGACATAACTTACTATATCGATATCTATCGTGCTATATTCTCAATTATTGAGTGGCCAGGTTCACATAGTTGCACTGTCTAGCTATGAAGATAAGGAAGAACAATTTAAACAGCAGGTAATTTGAACTTAAGATATGCGCATTTTAGTGCAATATTTTTATAAAAATTAAAAAACTCGTTTTCTTTTGGGTGTTGGAAGGTGGCTAGTTTAAGGCAAAAGTTCTTCCACTCTATAGCACCTGGCGGTCTAGCGGGTGATAGGCGAGGAGTTGTTCCTGCTTCTGGTTTTTCTTTTAGCACACAACAGATTTGGAAAGTTATTAAGGACAATAAAGACCTCGACTTGCAAGCACACAAGGTAATCGCTGTGACACTTTTGATAATATCCGACATAATGCGTAGGTTTTAAAGGGTCTTTTTTGATTCTGTTGCAGGTTGTGGTGGCAAATGTACGATGTGAAGAAATTGCTATTGAAAAATATTCTTCCTTTGTTGAAAACGAGGTTCATAATTTAGTTTAATGAGCCAGGCACAATTTTTTATAGACATTTGAACTAAAATAAGTGTTGCAGGACTGGCTCAAGTTAGAAAAGGCTGTACAATCTCATCTTGTTCTGGGCTTCGGAGAAAAGCTTAATTCACTGGTTTATAATTGTTTATCGAGGTAAATTACGATATGCAAATTTTGAAGATCTTTCTATATGTACAATAATGTTTTGGGTTCCTTCAGTTATGATGAAGAGACTACTTACTTTGAAGACAGCGTTAGATCTGCTAAGAGAAAGCAATTGGAAGATAAATTGAAGCAGGTAATGTTTCTTGTTGGCTGATCAAATAGTTAATAAATCCTAAATGTGATAATGTTTATTTATTTGTGGTAGTTTCTCATTGTTTGGTTTGTATATCATGTTCAGCTTGTTCAACGGGCCTACCAATTGATGCTGGGGCACATACAATCTGGGACACTAAATAACTTCAAAAAGGCATTAAGTCATGCTATAAGTGGAGGGCAAGGGTTTGCAGTTGTTGCTCGTGACTACTAAAAAGTTCTTGAAATTATTTGATGGACAATGTGAAGGTATATCTAACAAGCCATTTCTTAAAAACAATTTTCTTATCTAGATGCTTAAAATGTAAAAGTTTTGAATCTACAGATGCCGTCATTAACCTTTCCAATTGGGACTCGGATAAAGTAAGGGATGATTTTAAACTCAATTTAAGATCACATATTGTTGAAGTTCAAACTAGTATACTATCTGGACTTACTACTTTTTATGAGGTAACAATAACTTGTTTTAAAACAATTTTGAATCAATAAATCAACTGCATTCTGTAGTTTCAATATATGCGCCTTTGCAGGCGAAATTAAAAGAGGCATTATATGGTCCTGTGGAAGCTCTTCTAAAAGGAGGTCGTGATGATACTTGGGTTGCAATAAGGAAACTTCTTCATGATGAAACCGAAACAGCTATCTCCACGTTTTATTTTGCACTTTCTGGTTTTGAAATGGATGAACAATCCAACAACGATATGATTTTAACATTGAAGAAATATGCGAGAGGAGTTATTGAAGGGAAAACAATAGAAGAAGCTGAAAGAGTTTTGTATCACATGAAGGAAAGGTACTCTCTGCTTGCATATATAAAATCAATCCCATTTATATCTTACTTCAACTAATTTTCAGTTTTACGCAGATTTACATCCATTTTTAACTATGACGACGATTCAATGCCACGGGTCTGGACTGGAAAGGAAGAAATTGGAGCTATAACTAAAACTGCCTATGCTTCTGTAAGAATCACTTCATTAAATTCTATTAATCTTATGATGCGTGACTTATGTGATTTTATAACTTATCTTTCAGTGTTTGAAGTTGCTCTCTGTGTTGGCTGCAATTCGTTTGGATGAAGACACTGATACTATTGGGGATACACTTGTTCTCAGCTTAATGAGTCCGTATAATGACATCAGTAAGAGTACCACTTCAGAGGACCCGTTGGCCTCAACAACATGGGAAGAGGTATCATGTGTTATATGGGATACATGCTCCTTTATATGCATAAATGCTGTATCTCTTTTTCATGATATCAACATATTTATTTGTACTTGATTAATTTACGTTCAGGTTCCAGCTGCAAAGACACTCATAACTCCTGTTCATTGCAAATCCTTGTGGAACCAATTTCAGAGAGAAACCGAAGATACCATCGCTCAAGCTGTTGCTTCCCAGGTATCATCTTTATACATAGAAACTTGGTATAATTTTGACGTCATATGTGATACTGCCTGACCCTTAAGAGATAGAAAGCCGGTGCTCAAATTTTGGCTTCTAACATCAACCTTTATCAATTATTTGATAATTAAATAGAACTATAAGCAGGTTGTGGTTCCTAGTTGTTAATGTTTTTATTGCTATGTTTTTCAGAAAGTTAAAAAGCGTAAGATCTCATCATGTTACACTTCTCCGCACAACTCAACTAAGGTATACATGTGTTCATTTTACACTTGTATCGCTTTGCTGCAGATAAAAATGGTTTGAAATTTCTAATCTTCTCATTCGTACCCTAAATGAGATAAAGATCTCATCATATATTTTTATTTTGCAGGCCGGAGCTAATACTTCCTCGTCCTCATGCGCAATTATGGATGCCAATATTGAAGCACCAGAGGCTCCTGCTAATAAACAGTTCAAAAGGGGTCGGAGTGAGAGCATCGTGGATTGGGAGCTCTTGGAACAATTCAAGCTAGCAGATAAGATCCGGGGTCTCTTAGGGATTGAGTACACCAAGGGGGAAGTAAATATTAAATCACCTGAGTGGGTTAACCTTTTTTCGATCGTGGAGCCGATCTATCTGGAGCTTTGTCAGGAATTTCATGCCACATACCGATTCAATGACAAGATCCGTGATTACACTGATGATAAGGCTTTGACTTTTAGACTGGGAGGATCAAAGTACCGTTGTTCAGTGAAAGAATTTGGGTTACGTATGGGACTTTATCCTCAAGCACTAGCGGACAACAACAACTTCCTCCGTTTTCTAAAGAGTGGGGAAGTTGCACCAGCATGGGATTTCAATTATGCGAGATTCTGGTCAACAATTGCAGAAAGTAAGTATGTCACAAATCAGTCAAGAGAGTACCACATCCGTAGTCCAATACACCGGATCCTTCACAGGATGATCGCCTATTCCTTCACAGGTAGATCAGACCCATGTATCGTCACACGAAAGGACCTTTGGTACTTATTCAATTTCCTCAACAAGGACAAGCACTGCAATGTTGCACACTGCCTAGCATCCTACCTCATTGATGCTGCAGGGAAAACTAGGACGGTCAACATATGTGGCGGTCATTTTGTGACCCGCCTTGCAAAATCCTACCCGTTTTTCACAAAGGCGTTTCGTCGAAAGCTGAGAAAATGGCATAAAATGACCCTTGTTGATCAGGCAACATTAATAAGGATGAATGTTTTATACAGAGGGAGATCGAGGGTACTCGCATTGTTCAACCCATGGGATTCAAAGGATCCAGAGGACAAGGGAGTGGGCGAGAATGAGGACGAAGAAGAGGCACAACCTACTCAAGAAAGGGACCCCGCCATGGCTCCCGAGGCTCCTGATCAGGCTGGACCTCTCACCACTCAGGAGAGGGACCCCACCATCGCTCCCGAGGCTCCTGATGATCAGGCTGGACCTTCCACCACTCATGAGAGGGACCCCGCCATGGCTGAAATATCGGTTCATGTCACGAATTTGGAGAAAGACATAGCCAACATGAAAGGCACTATCAATTGGTTGCAACACTCCATGATTCGCGTGTTCAACCATCTTCAGATGCCTCCCGAGGCTCCTAATGATCAGGCTGGACCTTCCAACACCTAGCAGCTCGAGTAATCCTTGTCCGATGTCGCATAGGTTCTCTCATTTTAATGTTCACTTTAGACAATATATATTCTGTTTTCTTATGAAGAATTTAAATTTGAGTATGTACTAAGAAGTGAAACTAAGTTCTATCTTTTCCATCTTTTAACCATTAAGCTTTATACTTTGACATCTCCTTAATTTTTAGTAGTATAACAAACTAGCTTACAAACCTATCAAACTCTATCATTTTTACTCTTTTACAACATTTTTATTAACACTTAGTATTCAAAAAACATATTATTAATATGTATACACATTTGTGGAAGTGAACGGTGTCGTTTGGGAAAGATTTACCAATTTTTTTTTGTGGTTAAATAAAGGTAATTAAACACACAATTAGTAACGAGTGAGAAACACTTTGTATAAGTGATGTGTTGGAAAAATGTTTCAGATAAAATAGGTCTTGAGTTGGAGTCTTGCAGTGACAATTTTTCCTTTTTAGTTCTTTTCCCTCTTTTATTTTCTGCTAACTTTTTTACCGTGACCATTTTCACCAAAGCTTGAGGCGTTGGGCCATTAGCTCAATAAAATGTGTTACTGATATGATAATTTGCAACTATAACAAAAACACTTATTAGTTATCTAGAAGTTAGTAATGAAATAATAACAAATCTAATAATAATCAGACCGATTTCTAAATATTTTCAAGAATGAAACTCATAGACCGGAAAAAAAAATCTGTGACTGTTTTGGAACTTCTATAACGTATCGAGTCTGTTGAGACCACGTTGGATTTGTGACATTACGATATGAAAAGTATAACAATAAGATCAGAAAAATAAATGATAAAAGCAAGTATTAATCCTCGAATTCAAAGTTATCAAAAATAAATCCCGGAATCTCTCTCGTGTATTAGCACGAAAGAGAACCCAAAATTTAACGCCATCCGTGGGACTCGAACCCACGACCACGTGGTTAAAAGCCACGCGCTCTACCAACTGAGCTAGAACGGCCTTCTGCATATTTCTGGCTTTCTATCATCTAATCACTTGTCTTTTTCTATTGCCTCCTTCACTTATACTCCATAATAATCTGAATTGAAAATGAATCTATTCCAACACCACACAACCCAACCAGTGAAACAATTCATTACATCATTTTATCTTTGTCTTTCTAAAGTCTTTAGATCAGTTGGAATCGAAAGCGGACAATTATTTTAGATACGCCGGACATAAAAAGTGGACAATAATGTTACGATAAAGGAAGTACGGAGTAATATTTAATGTACATTTTTTATATTGCTAACATAGTTGCTAAGGGGGTGGCAACCATGCCTAACAAAAATTTTCATACCTAATCACCCACCAATAATATCCTTCTATCTAATCTCAAACATATCTCATACCTAACAATAGATTTTTAGTGGCAACCATGCCTAACTCATACCTCATCTATCACCCACCAATAATAACCATGCCTAATTAATGCAACGGATACATTTGGCTTCCACAAAATCCATGTAGAATCGGTGATGTATACCGATTTAGCACAATTACATGCCACACCAAATCATGCCGAATTGTTGGCTATGGTCATGCCGATCGGTATCGTGCATACCGAAGCCATGCCGATTAGCGTTGCCACCCCCCTAAGTAGTAGCCAATGTTTTATATACAGGAGAGATGACTAGATGAGGATTTATGTTCTTTAGGAAAATTGAGATATGTGACGTTACTCTTGACTTATGATTTTAGTCACTAACATTGTTCTGATGTGCTTTTGATATGAGCTTTTGTTAAATGCTAGATGATTTTGCAATTCCAGGAATTGTTAGAGGCTATGTTTTCTATTTAATCTTTATCATTTAATTATAAGGCCTGAATGATGCACAATTCTTTTTGTGGCTCGAGGTGCATTGCAACAATAGATGGAGCAGTGAATAAACGACACTTGATAGCCATCAGTGAGGGAACAGTTGTTGACGGCGTTCGTTGTATTCCAGATGATGTGGAACTATTATCACAACAGCCTGATAAATCAAGACCTCGCCTTCGTATCGAGGTAAGTCATCTATTTCGACCAACGTACACGTGTTACAATTTGATATATTAGTGACGTGTGCATAAGTATAGCTGGACATTTTGGGTAATTCTAATTCTGTTGAATCAATTGCCTGTCGGTTCATAAGGCGAGAAATCATGAAGTTCGCGAGCTTGTCAAAAATGTTGGACTTCAGGTATACTTTCGATTCTTGATCTATGTATTAGCCCGGTTTTCATTATGGGCTTGAGCCCAATCTCTGGAATATGAAGCAATCCTGTAATGTGTATATATATGTGTCGCTGTAATAGGGAAGATCAATCAAATAAAGATAAAACGTTCCAATCAATATCTATTCAATAATATTCAGTAATCAACATGGTTTCAGAGGCCATAACTACCGGTTCAAAACCCTAAAATCATCCTTCTGCCTCCCTCAACCAAACTCAGCAGACTTCCTCCAACAATGACAGGTACAGATTCACCTCCTGCTACCGTTCCTCTTTCCGAAAAACTTTCAACTATCACTCACCATCATCTCCTCACGAGAGTTCCCGTTTTATTAGACCTTGATAACTGGAATTATGGCTCGTGGGAATTCTTTTTTGAGCAACTATGTTACAGCTATGAGGTAGAAAAATTCATACATGGGACTCATTCGGATGTCTCTTCAAGTTCTGTCACTCCCTTCACTCATGATGAGATCAAGGTTGACTAGATTATCCTATCATGGATCTTTACCACGCTCTCCGATTCTCTTCAGCGACGATTAGTTGTTGCACGTCCTAAAACAGCTAAAGAGGCATGGAATTTACTCACCGCCATTGTTAAAGATAACAAACGCTCACGCACTAATGCCTTGAAGGCGGAGCTACGCTCCACTCGTCTTGGAGATCAAAGCATGGAAGTGTATTTTGGGAAACTCGAGTCCACTGCCACCATTCTTGCTAGTCTCGACTCTCCCATTCCCGATGAAGATTTGGTACACTATGCTCTTGAAGGTTTGACAGAGAAATATGATCAAGTTTGCGGTATCATGCATCATAAAGACACATTTCCTGACTTCAAAACAGCCCGGTCTATGCTTATAACCGAAGAGATGCGGTTGAAGTCCAAGTCTCTCTCTCTATTCCCATTGACTCATCATCCTTGTCTCCTACGGCTCTAATGATCGACAAAGGTACTCATAGAAACCCTTCTAACCCACAAGTTAAATCTTGGAAACCTTGTATTAATTTCGCCAAGGGTACATGTCGTTTTGGTATGGGATGCAAATTTGTTCATGACTCGAATACTAGACAACAGGCCCGTAGCAATGAAAGTAATACAGAAGAGGTACTTATTAAATTGTTGGGTAAGCTAGGCATTATGGGACAACAACCAACGCAGCCTCTTGGTCAAAGCAACAACATCAGTAATTCTCCTACTGCCTTCTTGATGCAGGCCCACACCACCCAAATACCACCCAACCCAACACCATCTTATTACTACACCAATCATCCAAGCCCAGTCCATTAACTCACTTCCCCACCTGGTTTCCTATCCAAAACGCAGCCCACTACACACCATTAGCCCATCCACCTGGTAACTCCACACCTATTGTCCCTCTAGCCCAACAACAGACCCAACCGCATCTCACAGGACCCCCCCCCCAATCACCCCGGTTACTGCTCATTCAACCACTCCTGGACAAGAAACAACTTTACCTCATGATTTTGCCGTTGGGACTCTTCATGATCCAACCACAGTTGCCTGGAACATGGATACAGGTGCGAGTTTACATCTCAATGCTTCTGTTAATAGTCTTAGTAATGTTTTTAATACGTGTATATATCCGTTTGTCTCGGTTGGTGATGGATTTTCTATTCCTGTCATCAATTCGGGTCATAGCATTTTGCCAACTCCATCTCGTCCTCTCCACCTAAATAATGTGCTTATTACCCCCATATTGTCAAAAACTTAATATTTGTTCGCCAATTTGTTCGTGATAATAACTGTACAGTTGAATTTGATCCTTTTGGTTTTTCTGTTAAGGATTTCATGACCCGTCGGGTTCTTCTCCGATGTGATAGCTCGGGTGACCTCTACCCTGTCACAGCTCCATCTCCCATTCCTCAAGCTCTTCTTGTTAGTCAGCATACGTGGCATCAACGCCTTGGGCATCCAGGAAGCGAAGTGCTACGCCGTCTTGTTTCCAACAATTTCATTTCGTGTAATAAAGAGAAGCCTCCTGTGCTTTGCCATGCTTGCCAGCTTGGCAAACACATCAGACTTCCATTCACTAGTTCTAATATTGTCGTTAATGCATGTTTTGATATTATTCATTCTGATGTTTGGACTTCACCTATTCCCAGCCTTTCGGGTTTTAAGTATTATGTATTGTTCTTGGACCATTATTCTCATTTCGTTTGGGTTTATCCTTTAATTAACAAATCTGATGTGTTGTCTAAATTCTAATTGTTTCGTAACTATGTTCACACTCAATTTAAGTGTGAAATTCGGTCGTTCCAGTGTGATCATGGAGGAGAGTTTGACAACCGAACCTTGCACAAACTTTTTGCCGACAATGGCATACAGTTTCGTTTTTCCTGCCCCAAAACATCACAACAAAACGGCAAGTCCGAACGAATGCTTCGCACCATCAATAACCTCATTCAAACCTTGCTTTTTCAAGCAAACCTCCCACCAACATTTTGGGTTGAAGCGCTTAATATGGCTGTCCAGTTACTCAATCTCTTACCATCCACCTCCATCAACAACGAAATCCCGTATACTCGTTTGTTCGGCCAAAACCCAGATTACAGCATGTTACGCACTTTTGGCTGCTTATGTTACCCACACCTATACCCAAATCACAAACTTGAACCCCGTGCTACACCTTCCATTTACTTGGGCCAAGCATCAAACCATCGCGGATACCGCTGCCTTGACTTACACACCAACAAAATCATAATCTCTCGCCACGTAACCTTTGATGAGACAGTCTTCCCATATGGTACCCTTACACCTTCATCAACACCTACATACACTTTCCTTGATGACTCACCTGACATAAACCCCCTGTTCTCCCTCTAATCCCCACTCTTCAACCCACTGCAACTCCAACTACTATCGATCCCGTTATACCTACACCTACCAATACTCTACAACCTGAACCAGTCAACAATACACCTCCCTCACCAACCACTCCTCAAAACACAACTAACCAAAACCAACACCCTCCTATTATTCCGGACCCACCACACAACCCAAACCCTGTCTCAACTCATCCCATGGTCACACGATATCGTGTCGGGACTAATCGTCCCACTGAGCGTCTCAACTTGCATGTCTCCTCGGTGTCTCCGTTACCCAAATCATATCGTGCTGCGTCCAGTGATCCAAATTGGCAAAATGCTATGATTGATGAATACTCTGCACTTATTAAAAACAAAACTTGGACTCTTGTTCCACGTCCTGAGAGCAGTAACATTCATTCCATGTGGCTTTTTCGCCATAAGTATTTAGCTGATGGAACTCTTAGTCGCTACAAGGCCCGACTTGTAGCGAATGACAGCAATCAAGTAGAGGGGATTGATGTTGATGAGACCTTTAGTCCGGTTGTAAAACCAGGCACCATCCGGACCGTCTTGAGTTTAGCTACTTCTAGACATTGGCCGATTCATCAGCTGGATGTCAAGAATGCATTTTTACACGGGGATTTATCCGAGACTGTTTATATGCATCAGCCTCCAGGGTTTCGGGATCCTGAGCATCCTGACTATGTGTGTTTACTGCAGCGGTCTCTCTATGGGCTTAAGCAGGCCCCTAGAGCATGGTTCCAGCGTTTTGCCTCTTACGTGACTCGGGTTGGGTTTGGTCATAGTCGATGTGATTCATCACTCTTTATATATAGACAGGGGACAGACACTGCATATCTGTTACTATATGTTGATGATATCGTTCTCACTGCTTCTTCGGAAACTCTATTACAGCGGATTATTCACTCTGTTCATCAAGAGTTTTCCATGACAGACCTCGGGCCTCTTAATTACTTTTTGGGCATTTCGGTTACACGGACTCTACTGGGTTGTTCTTATCCCAAAAGAATCATGCTACCGAAGTTTTGCAGAGAGCTCATATGCTTGCTTGTAACCTCTGTTGGACTCCTGTTGATACTGACTCTAAACTGGGGACTGAGGGAGATCCGGTTTCTGATCCGACTTTATAAAGGAGCCTTGCTGGCTCGCTACAGTACCTCACCTTCACCAGACCGGATATATCATATGTTGTTCAGCAGGTTTGTCTCTTCTTGCATGATCCTAGGGAACCACATTTCTCTGCTCTCAAGAGGATATTGAGATATGTTCAGGGTACACTTGATCATGGCCTGCAGTTGTATTCTTCATCTCCTACTGAGTTGCTTGCTTATTCTGATGCTGATTGGGCTTGTTGCCCCACTACCCGTCGATCCACTTCCGGCTACTGTGTATTTCTTGGTAACAATCTTATCTCCTGGTCTTCTAAGCGTCAACCAACGCTTTCTCGTTCCAGTGCAGAAGCTGAGTACCGTGGTGTGGCAAACGCCGTTGCCGAGACATGTTGGCTGCGGAATTTACTTCGAGAGCTTCATACTCCCTTGTCATCTGCTACACTTGTCTACTGTGATAATGTCAGTGCTGTATACTTATCATGTAATCCGGTTCAGCATCAGCGTACCAAACACATTGAGATAGACATTCATTTTGTCAGAGACTTAGTTGCTACCGGTCATGTTCGGGTTCTTCATGTTCCGTCTCGCTATCAGTATGCAGATATCTTCACGAAGGGTTTACCATCGGCTCTTTTCGAGGAATTTCATTCCAGTCTTAGTGTCCGGTGTCCTCCCGCTAAGACTGCGGGGGAGTATTAGCCCGGTTTTCATTATGGGCTTGAGCCCAATCTCTGGAATATGAAGCAATCCTGTAATGTGTATGTATATGTGTCGCTGTAATAGGGAAGATCAATCAAATAAAGATAAAACGTTCCAATCAACATCTATTCAATAATATTCAGTAATCAACACTATGTACAAATCATCCTCACCGAAATGGATACATATTTGATGTGAATTTGTTTTGTTTCAAATCATTTCAGATTTACTCACTGATACGGATATGTATTGGAGCATTCAGGCTTCCACGAGATCTTTTGTAAGTATTAACACATTTGATTCCTTCCCCATAAGTTCCTGTATCACCCGAACACATCCCATATGTTCTTACAGTATGATTTTTGTGCTCCAAGTGACCTTCCTTAATCATGTCTAATTCTGTAAAAAGGATGGATTTATGTTCTAGTAGATCTTTTGATAAACTGGCCACGTATTTTCTGTTTATTGGCAGGTTCCAGAATTGAGACAACTGTAACCTATATGCAGAATATCTAAACGTAAAGAGAAGATTTTCAGTTGTTTGCCAAAGCTCAATTCCTCGTATATGTACTAAGATGATTGCAGCCTGATTCTTGATTATATGCAGACAACTGTTGGCTGGGGTGTGGTTAGAAGCCCCAAAGAATCTAAATGGGCACTGTCAAAACAAAAGGAAAGTAAAGGTGAAGCTACTGCATCTCAAATGTGATCTATATATCCAAGTTGCAACCAATACTCGACTATAATAACCGATGAGCATGTTGTGGCATATAGAACAACAACAACAAACCCAATCCCGCCGGGGCAGGGTATGGGGGAGGTAGAATGTAGACAGATCCTGCCCCTACCCCAGGATAAACCAGGAAATAGGGAGACTGCTTAGAGTCCTCCGGCTAGTGCATGTGTGCGGGTGTGGGAGAAAAGCAGAGAGAGCATAAAAGGCAGAAGATAACATACAACAAGCGGGCAAAAGGGCCGCGACGTATCGTGCAGTAGAGATGAAATAACACTGATATGGAAACATTTCACAAGTCGCAAGGTTCCCATTTTGAAAAAGCATGAATAATACTTGTAAACGCGACTAGGAGCCTCCTTAGAGATCTTATTTCTATATATTTTGTATGTTTGTATGTTGTAAATCTTCTGCCATCGAACAAATATTAAGAAAAAATTATTTTGTATTTTTGTTTGGCTACAACTCTGAGTTATATGATGTGAAACTGAAATTCGCCATAACATTGACAAAAAAAAAATCTCTTTATACAAATGTACATGATCAGTAGTGGTTTTATTGCAATAAACTCAACATGTTATAATTAACAAGGCACATTGATGTAAATTCAAATTACATTCACAAACATCATATTTATTAGTCTTAAAATACTTCACAAGTTCATACAAGTCCACCGCTTCTTGAAACAATTTCAACATATTTTACAAGTTACAACTTAAATTCAATGTTTTTTTAAAGGCAATCAAATTTTATTCATATGAAGATAATCAAAAGCATAACGTACGTAAACGAAATTCAAATTTTGGGATGCTGCGATGAAGACTTTTTCTGGCGGTAGTTTGTCGATCATGTTTATTAATCATCTTGACGCCTTGTCGTGAACGCACGATATATACTATACGGGAGAAACACTCTTTCTAGTAAATTTAAGGCAATCTCACCCGCACCAGGGGCACCCTCACGTTCCTCGCGTAGCTTACGCTCCAGCTCGGCCTTCTTATATGTCTCCTGAATATCATAAGCATGCATCCATATTAAAAGTAGTCAACAAAGGTCAAAATAGCAAAGAAAAAAATCCAACATTTGTGGTCAACAAAATGAACAAAAATCCATAGATGTATACCTGCGAAGCAGTAGCCTGGATGGTGCAATATTCGGTATCCGTTCGAAATTGGTTCCACACTGATATGCACTTAACAGGTGTTATGAGTGTCATTGTCGCTGGAATCTACATGTTATCAAATAAAATTAAGTGCGTACAAGGAATATTAAATTAAATACTTTATTCATGTTCATATGCATAAAAGAAGCACCCATAATACCTTTTCCCATGTGCTTGATGCCAATCTATGTTCTGCAATCTGACTTGTCTCTTGATCCCATGCGAGAAATAGCATTTCCCGGATTGTATTAGTGCCGTTATCCATACGTATTGCAGCCAGCACAGAGAGCAACGTTAAACACTAACATAATATATGAGCCACATGTTAAAGACTAACAGATCCAATATTAAGCATCATCATCATCTCCTAATTAAATAAGTGATTCTTACAGCAGAATGGGCATTTTTAGTTATTTCTTTAATATCTTCCTTGTCAGTCCAGACCCGTGTCTTTGATTCATTTTCATGGTTGAATATGAATATGAATCTGTGTGATTTAACAGATTTACAATGAGTATAGTAACATGGTAGTTAAATTTAAATAAGAACTTCCTAATATTACTGTACCTTTCCTTGACGTGGTACAAAACTTTGGCGGCTTCTTCTCTTGCCTTCCCTTCAACTAGCCCACTTGCATAATTCTTCAAATCTGAAATCATACCTTTTGCGGCTTCCTCATTAAATTCAAAACTAGAAATTGCTGAAGAGAACTCGGAGACAGCTCTTTCAATTTCACGATGAAGAAGAATCCTAATTTCATGCCATGTATCATCACTGCCTCTTTTAAGAAGAATTTCCACTGGACTATTTAGTGCCTCTTTTAATTTTGTCTGCAGACATTGCATATAAGTTAATAGATTAATTAAGTGCAAATATCACCAAATAATGTACTTAGCTTGCTGGTGCAATTTGGTAATCATGATTTCTTGTCGGTTTAGATTATTATACTATGTTCCATGGGCACTCTTGGTAATTTAGTCGATATGTGTTTGCCCAGTAAAAATGTTGATGTACATGAAAATTATGTAATTTTGTTTACTTTTACTATTTTGGTACGTACTTTCACATGATAGAAATGTCATTAGCTTGCTGGTGCATTTTGGTAATTGCACTTAATACCTTTTTGGAATGGGAAATCATGTTTCATTTGTATTTATTTTTCTTTTTGCATAAAGCTAACAATAATAGCTATTATAAGCTAATAAATACTCATTAATATTACCTCGTATAGTGCAGTAAGTTTAGAGAGATTGGCAGTTCGAACTTCATCGATATGTGAAGCTAATTTGGCTGAAAATATATCCCTTTCTTTAGCCAAGTCCCATTTCTCTTGCTCGATGACAATATCTGCAGATTCAGTGTATCAATCAGGAGCACAAATAGAAGTGAGATGGATGATTAAGAAAAGCAATGTAATGTTTGAAGCATCTACAAATTCAACATTTAAGCATGCAGCTAGAAAATTAGTACTGTATTTTTTAGGACTGACACAGTGACACTAAATAGCACAATACCTTGACACTGTTCATCAAATAGGGTCATGAACTTTTGAGTGCAGTAGCGAGCTGCCATTGAAATTCCTTGCCCTTTAATCAAATCCTCATTTAGTTCTTTTTTGAAGTTCTTCAACATCTCAGAAGTTATGTGTTCCAACATCAGTTTGATAGACGGTTGAGCAAGCTGAAGATAATAAAAGATATACAACTAATGAGTACAACTAGCAAGCTAGCCCCAGACAGCAAATGAAGGAACACTGATCACACTTAGCAAGCTAGCCCCAACTAACAAGAGAATTACTTGGATCAATCTATCTTGCAGTTGCTTTCTCTTTGCATTTTTACCACTTTCATCAAAGTAAGTCGCCTCTATATCGTAACTAAAAGCAATATAACATGAAACACAAAAGTTGGATTATATAATGATGTGGGGACATATCAAGCAAACAAATATTTTTATACCTGGATAAAGACATGGCAAGCAGTGAGGTAAGTTTCTTTCCAAAGCCTGGGACAGCTTCAGATTCTACAAGCTCTTTTAGCTCCAGCCATTCCTGCATATCGTAAAAACTGAAAGTTTCAACTAAAAATTAAAAGAGTATTGTGATAATTAATTACTGCAATTACTAAGTTATGAACCTTGTTTGCAACAAAAATGGAATATTTGTCATTAGCGATTTCTTCACATCGTATATTCGCCACCAAAACCTGTAAATTTTAACCAAAACCTTCAACATCTATATATACATACCGTCATCATAGTTTCTATCTGAGTTGTCTACAAAAATTACCTTGTGAGCTGGCAGATTAAGGTCTTTATTCTCCTTGATAACTTTCCACATATTTTGTACACTGACGGAAAAAGCTGAAGCAGGAACAGCTCCTCGCCTATCACCCGCTAGACCACCAGCTTCAATAGATTTGAAAAACTTCTTCCTGAAAATAGCCACCTTCCGACACACACACAAAACAGCAAGTGTTATGATAGAATTGATAAGTCTATCACGTACAATGAATCGCTAGAGTACCTCCTTTTCAAATTCTTCTTTCTGGTACTTATAATGAGACAGTGCTTCCACTTGAATCTATTAATCACTCGATAAATGATAAGCTACCAGTAATAATTTTCGGACCTCCCACTATATATATGATTAAATATATGTTGACTCTTACATTAAAAAAATCACTCAGTGGGGTTTGTTTGTGAGCTTCTGGCTTAGGAATAGCATCCCATATCTACATTTATTAACATGATATCATAACTAGCTGGTGCGATTTTGTAACTGTTTGAGAATATCAAAAATTATATATGGGAAACGGACATAAAATATATCGGTACCTTTTGGGTATCTTCCCTCAAGAGACTTTCTAGTTTTTCAAGAGGAGTCTGTAAGGAGTATAGGAGTATAGTAAAAAGATACTTGAACCAATTTCACATATCATGCTTGATACTAATAAGAGACAAAACTTACATCCGTTTTATCACGTATAACAAACATTAAAGTTGTTTTACGTGGAGTAAATAATTGCAACATGACCTGCAAAGCCATAACCCGTATAGTATGATCATCAACGGGACCATGCGTGAAAAAAATGGATAGATTATTGATACACATGTATATAATCATATAGGTGGCACATAACAAACATTAATACATATGTGCAACATAACCTACAAAAGTTTTTACCGTAAGATCAACAATCAGACTAAAATTGACTACACTACTTAAGAAAAATTGACAAGTTAAATACATTTTAAATAACTAGAAGGGTACCCGCGCAATGCGGCGTCGGGTACCCGATGACAATTTTTTATGGCGAACAAATATTTTTCATGTGACCTTTTAAGCACAACAAGGCGACCGACATTTTTTTTTTCAACCATTACATAATAATTCAAATACATTTAAGAACATTGCAAATAAAACTTCAAATAAAATGACTAATCTACTAATCCATCAACACATTTATCATAACGTTTAGGGATAAAACTACCGGCCTATGTATATTTGGATAAGCCCATTAGTGGTTCAGATTTTCGGATAGTCCAATTACTAATCCATCAAAACATTTACTACATAATGATGATAGATTAAATGGGCTGTTACAAATGTGTTTTATGAACATTAAATTTGTCACAATTAAAGACATTTAATTTACATTTGAATGTTGGGTTGTTAATTTTAATTTCCAATTAAAGAAATGTTTTTGGTCTTAAAATTTTTAAGACTTCTTTATTTAGAAAGTCTCAAATCCTTTATAAAGTAGTATAGGTATAGATTATCCCTATTACATCAGGGTACATGTTCATAAACTATGAATATAGAAATGAGATGATATTGATGATTATTAAAAATAAAAAAGTCCAAAAGTCAGCCCAAACTCATACTAAAAAGTCACATATTTTACTCGGTGCACTTGCTTAATCTGGCACCTCTACACGTAATATGTACCTGGAATACAGTTCTGAGAAGAGGTTTATTTGATGCTTGCTCACGCCCAATATCATTACACCACCTATGTAACACAAAATATATACAGCCAGCAACAAAAAGTAAATTGAGAACTGCAAAAGATTATCTGAAGCTAATAGCAAACAAACTTACATGTTTATAAGCACTATATCTGAAACAGCAAGTGCAAAAAGTGCAATTTGTTTCTCGAATGCAGTATCATCCTGAACATGTAATATGATATCAGTAAATGAACAATAACTAACACATATTTATAAAGATGTCAAAAGAAATAAAATAACCTCTCCTCGCTCTCTTCCATCGTTGCCCTCAAGATCCATTATAATAGTGCAAGGTTCTAAATCATTACACCTTGCCATCCATACACCTAGAGTGGTCTGAGACCTGATCATAAGGTAGAAAAGGAATTGAAAAATGGAAGAATTGCAAAAAATCGGATGAATCGGTTAAAAATCGGTCGAATCGTCCAAATCGGTCAACTTTTAAAAATAATAATTTAGTCATTCTACTTAATTTGGGGATCATTTATTTCACTTATAACACACAATGAGCCTCATATATAGAATTTGAGCCTTTTATTGAGGTTTAAAAATATAGTAGGCTTGGAATCAGTTAAGATATTTAGTTTGGTCTCAAGAAATACCCAAAACTTGCATGAAATGCCAATCCGATTAATCACCGATTAATCCCGCCTTGACCGATTAATCGTTGCAGGGTGGTCGACCGTCACACTACCGATTCACGATTTTTGCAACATTGCTTAATATGACACAAGAATAAATGATGGCATTAATCCAAACTCAACAAGCACTTTTGGTGCACCTCGGGTATAATGGGAATACCACCTTGGGGCAGTCTACACGTAATTCTAGTATTGCACCTCCTGTTCCACCTGTGACCTTCAATAGTGGGCTTATTGGACCATCTCAGTCCATGTCTCATCTACCCGGCCCACCTGGTTTTACACTAGCTCAGCCCGCTTGACATGAACGAACCCATGGTCAGTTGGCCCACCAGCAAACAACTATGGGCGACATATCTACAGTACCAGGACAAAAACAAACCAACTCAACTACTCAAGTGCTACCGTAGTGGGACAGTCGGGGTCGACTCCCGCGGGACATGAGAATTTATTGTCGAATGCATTTAGTGCAATGATATTACAAGATCCTACTACATGTGCTTAGAATACAGATACACGAGCGAGTTCTCATCTTAATGATTCAGTTACTAGTCTTAGTGATGTTTTTAATATGTGTATTTATCCATTTGTATCTGTTGGTGACAATTATTCTATACCCGTTACCAACTCTGGCCATAGTCTTTTGCCAACTTTTCATAGACCACTAATGTTCTTATAACTCCTAACATTGTCAAAAATCTAATTTATGTCCATCAGTTTGTTTGTGATAATAGTTGTACCATTAAGTTTGACGCTTTTGGTTTTTCTATTAAGGATTTCATGACACGACGGGTGCTTCTCCGATGTGATAGCACGAGGGATCTTTATCCGGTCACAAAGCCTTCTCCCATTCCTCATGTGTTTCTTACCAGTTAGCTTACATGGCACCAGCGACTTGGACATCCAGGAAGTGAAGTGTTACGTCATCTTCTTTCAAGTAATTCAATTTCGTGTAGCAAATAGAAATCAAGTGTGAAATCAAGTGAGTTATTTCATAACTTTGTTAATACTCAGTTTAAGTGTGAAATCAAGTCGTTTCAGTGATGCAAATATTATTCGTCTTGTGGTAAATGGGAGCACGCAGTTATCGGGTATTGATGTTGATGAGACATTTAGTCTGGTTGTTAAACCGGCCACTATTCGGACTGTAATTAGTTTGACTACTTCTCGACATTGGGCCGATTCATCAGCTTGATGTCAAAAATGTTTTTTCGTGATTTATCTGAGATAGTTTTTATGCATCAGCCTTCAGGGTTTCTGAATTCTACACATCCCGATCATGTTTGTTTATTGCAGAGGTCTCTTTATGGTCTTAAGTAGGCCCCTCAGGGGTGGTTTCATCACTTTGCGGCATATATTACGTGTGTTGATTTAACCCATAGTCGTTGTGACTCTTTTTTATTTATTTACGCATAAGGGACTGACACTACCTATTTATAATTATACGTTGATGATATTGTTCTCACTGCTTCATCTTCGATATTGTTATAACAAATTATTGTTTCATTGCATCAGGAGTTCTCTATGACGGATCTTGATTTACTTAATTATTTTCTAGGAATTTTAGTTATGTGTGATTCGTTGGGCATGTTTTTATCTCAGCGTCAGTATACTACTGAGATTCTTGAGCGGACACATATGGTTCAATGCAACCCCAGTCGAACTCCAGTTGATACCGAGTTTAAACTCGGTGGTGAATGTGATCTAGTTTCTGATCCAACATTATATCGTAGCCTTACAGGAGCTCTTCAGTATCTTACATTTACTCGCCCAGATATTTCTTATGCAGTGCAGCAGGTTTGCTTTATATGCATGATCCTCTGAAGCCTCATTTTCGGCTCTTAAGCGGATTTTGCTATATGCTCGTGGCACTTTGGATCATGGGTTACAGTTATATTCTTCTTCTACTACATCTTTAAAGGGTTGTAACGTTAGGCTTTTCCGCTTTGGCGTAAGCACCTAGGAACAACTATCTAAGAGGTCTTTTAAAGGGTTGTAACATTAGGCTTATGGTAGGGAAACAAAGGGTTTGGTTGGATAGGCGATTTAGTGGTGGCAAGTCAAAAATCTTTTGTTACAAGCATGAGAAGAATGGCGTTGCTAAGCCAAGACTCGACTCTCTAAACTCTAGATAACTTTGAAACAAACAAACATAAATATAAAGATAGATGTAGGATGGTAGCCCATATTTTTTTTTCATTTTTTTTCAGCACTCTTTTTTTTTTTTTTTTTTTCAACACTCTTTTTTCGATTTTTTTTTCCATACACTTTTACTCTACCATCCTCTACGATAACAGCAAAATATAAGGGATTTATAGAAGCATCCCTACACTTGAGTTTTTATTATTCTAACATTAATTTGACCCGAATTGAAAAGATCAAAACACTTGGAGTACATTATTACGTAAATAAAGGGAATTTGAATTTAAAGTAGATGGCGTGAGAAGGAGAGGCAGACCCAATATCAGGTGGGAGGATAGACTTAAGCTTGACATGGTGGAGCTTAGTTTGACCGAGGACATGATCTCAGATAGGAAGGGGTGGAGGGATAGAATTAGGATTTGCGGGTAGAGGTGCTAGGTGCTTGGCTTTTAGGTGTCCCCTTTGCCACCTTGCGTGTTTTGTTTTGTGGCCTCTTCTTTGCTTTGCCGTAGTCTTAGGCCCCTGCGTTTGGTCTGTTTTGCTTTGTTGTTGCTCCCTTAGGTTTTGCCTGCTTTGTCTTGCTCCCTGCGTTTGGTCTTTTGGTGCTACGTGTTTTTTTCTTTAGCTTTATGCCTCTTGCGCTTCTTTGCTTTGTTCTGTGTTGCCCCTTTTGTTAGTCTGCTTTTGGTGTGCCTGGGCCTTTGGTATTATTTCTGTTGCGCGTTGCTATTGGCTTTTTTCGGTATGCTTGTGCGTGGTTCTTTTCCCGTATGCCCTGTTTGCTTGTTTGCTTGCTCTCTTTTTACTTCGCTTGTGCCTATGGTGTTGTCGTTTGCTATCTCTATCCTTTTGCACTAGCACACATGCACTTGCCGGAGGTCTCGTTGGAAGCAGTCTCTCTACACACGGGTTTACCCTGGTGTAGGGGTAGGATCTGTCTACATTTTACCTCCCCCATACCCTGCCTAGGCGGGATTGGGTTTTTTGTTGTTGTTGTTGTTGTGAATTTAACGTTCTTTCCCGTCACTCCATAAAATTTAACTTTACCCAATCGTCCCAATCGTCCCAAAACTGTGTACAAAAGATATGACTCGACTTAGCAACCATGCAAGTAACTAGATAATTGAACTAATGGTTTAGTATGATAACAATAATGCACTAAAAGTGAGTGTATACAAGGTAGGCTAAGGCGATTTGGCTGTACATTTGGGGGTGGATTGTAAACAATGCTCTTCATTGATATTCCGGAAAACCGAAACATCACGAGAACCGCGAAGAGGATAGGCTCTGAGGGGTTAACTAGGGGTATCGTGTACTAAATATGAGTACAACGCAAGGGTGTGGGGGAATTACTCAACCGATGTGGAAGAAGTAATTATAATACGGGTATCAAACAATGGTTATCCTAATGCCTCTTATCATTTAGTTATTCCTAACTACTCAAGTGTAGTCTCACTATCGATCTCGGGATGCATCACAAAACAAGTTCTAGAATCTATTATACTACCGGTACACTCTCGAAGTATTAAAGGTGAATGCTTTAATTCCTATAAATCTAGGAGTGAACCTCACATTTTTGGGGTGGAATTTGAGTGGTAAAGGGTTTTTGTGCTAGTCATATAACTTCCTATCCATGAGACGCTTTATTAAGACTAAAGACCCACTCCTACATGTCATGAAAATTTTTAAATTTTGTGCTAAAATTACCCTAACCGATATTTCTCATAGCTTATTACACAAATGAAATAGGACAAGACAAATAGTCAAGGATAAGCATAGTTTCAAAGTTCCCGTTTTATTCTCCCTCCCTACACTTAAACTGAACATTGTCCCCAATGTTTCCAAAAAGTATCAAAGTTATGATAACAGAAGGTAATTAAAAGAGAAAGAAACTAGTACTCCCCTGATTAGCTCAGTAGGATCCGTGTGAAGTAGTGGTTAAATTCTTTCCAAGAAGAATGCATGCGTGAAAAGCTCCATCCAATCTTATGTTTCTTCTTCTTGATAAATAAAACCTGCACACTTTAAGAAAACAGACGAAACCTTCGCGTAAAATCGGCGGTAAAACTATATATGACTCTACTACACTAGGATATAATGCTTGTGCAATGGATGTTTGCAGGTTTTCTGGAAAATTAAGACCTGAGAATTTCCAAAAAATTATAAGTAGCACAGAAAACGAGAGAAAGTTAGATAAGTTGTTTCTGCTCCTCATGACGCCATCAGGTTATCCTGACAGAAACTGTTCTGCTGCAATTTTTTGGAAAAATTACACCTTTAAAATCTGTAAAAATTCCTGCAAAACATCCGTTATGACTCGATACAAGCATTTGACTCTAACAAACAAACATAAATATCATTTTCAAGAATTGTAATTCTCATGTTCACGTTCTTTTGAAAACGTGTGTAATCCTCCCTACACTTATCCTTTTTGTAAAATACCTTTATATGTAATTAAGACGAGGTTAAAGACAAAATAAAGCATTTTCACAAATTCAAACATGAGAATAAACAATCAATGAAAAGATATATGACACACAAACAAGCAAACAATTAAGCATAGGTTTCCTCCCACGAAGCGCTTTTCTTTATTTATGAGTCTTGTAGCTAGACTCGAAGTTGTGCCCCTACGTTCCCCTTATCTTAGAGGCCCATTCGATTTCCTTAACTCTTCTTTCATCACGAATATATTCAGGGCCTAACTCTAGACAAGTGGTGTAGTAAGCCTTGTTCTCCCAATCTACTTCAAAGGCCGGAATGTTATCTACATCTAAATCATCAATACCCTCAAACTTCTTATTTTTGTAGGGCATTATATATTTAACACATTCGGTCTCATTTGAGAACTTGGCTATTCCTTCCTTTTGATCATAAACCATCTTAGATTCCTCAATAAATGGTCTCCCAAGTATCACATCCCCTAAAAACCCATCAATGATGCCCTTAACATTTTCCAAGATCATGAAGTCACACCTATATGTGAAATTACCTACGAAGACATGCAATCCTCTAACCCTCCCGACATAGTTACTCAGTTTCCTAGGGTAGAAGGGATCTCTCATAGGTCCTAACTTTTCGCTCATGATCCAATTGTAATAGAGCCTAAACATTATGTTCATGGGTGCCCTATAGTCTATGTAAGTGTGATCCCTATACTAGTACCCAATCATGCATGGTATCTTAATGTTTTTAGGGTCACCACTTTTTATGCATGGCTCGAAAGGAGGTCGTGGATAGTTAACTACGTTATAGTGATAAGCAGTTTCCTTTCCATTAGGGTATGAATCGAAATACTCCCTAAGTTCCTCCTCCTCCTTACTACCCTCCATAATTTCTAATACCTTGTAATCCCCTTCATCTAATTCATCCTCCGAATCGCTTGAGGTTGAATCACTATCTAAAGTACTAGTGGATTCCTTAAGGGCTTCCTCAAGTGCACTTTCAATTATCCTATTCAATTTCTTAAGCTCTCCAATTTCACTAACAATACGAGCTCGAAGTTGGTTGGCAAAGCTTGGATCAAGTGGTGGTATTTGTTTGATGTTAGGTTGTTGTTTGGTGGGTTATCACCTTCCATGATGAAAAGTGATAGGATTACGAACAAAGGTCACGTAGAAGGGGGATAGACTACAAGGAAGCTAAAATTGAGAAAAAAACTTACTTGATAGAAATCAAGCAAGGAAACCTAAACGAGATAGAAATCTAACTAGCTGTTCTATTCCTCGTCAGCGGCGCCAAAAATTAGATACCCGTACAACGCGCGTTCGGGGTCAAAGGAAACTTCCTTTTCTTCGAGCAAGTTTTTCAACCACCTAGGCAGTGAACCTAATCGTTGTAGTGTAGTATTAGGGTAAGCCTCGGGATTGATATCATTCTCTAGGGGAATAGGAATGCTAGTGAGAAATTACTACGCTAAGGTCGAGGTTGAGTAAGATTATTTTTTATCTTTTTTATATTTTTTTTATAAAGCTAAGGGTAAAATCTCGGGGTTTGGATTTGGGGGTGGTACTTGTACCGATTACTTCTACTATCTAATTATCTAATCTAATGGGTAGTCTATGTCTATTGAAGTGTGCTCGCATGATGATTAAAGATGTGTCTACCTAGATACTATTACTCCCTAGTTATCTTTTATTGATGGTTGAATTGTTACGTCCTTATTCTTAACGCGTTGTGTTTTCTAAGGTTGTAGGGTGTGCTTTTATCCCTAATCTTTGAAGCTACCTAAGGTTAATGACTACGAAATCTCTAGGATTCATAAACTTAACACTAAGGTTATCTTTGGATGTTTAGCCTACAGTTCCACTAGTAACTATAAACTAATGTTCAACAAAGATTAATCAAGCATTAAAAATACAACGATGGCCTCATGCACTCCTAGGCCAATTACAATTAAGATAAGAGACAACCAATCAATAATTAATAACTAGGTTTCATAGATCTAAGCAAACACACAAGTAAATTAGTCGGACATGTTAAACATGCAAGCATACACACATTCAATTGAAGACATAATGAAATCAAGGGAATAAATAACTTATCTCGAAGTAAAATATGGTATGAGAACCCTAAAATACTGCCCAAACCGGACTAAAATCGTTTTAGGTTTTTACTCCACAAGTCTACCTCTTTAAAAGTCTGAAAATCGAATTCTATATATAGTGTTACAACTGCGACGACGTCACCTTTTAATTGTGACACCGTCAGATCGCCGCCATTTTGGTTTTGTCTTGGCCAAGTCAACTTTGGGACGGCATCACGTTGTGGTTGTGACGCTGTCAGTCTTCAGTCATGACGTCGTCTGAATCTGGATCTAGGTCGTCTGAGGAGAAAAGTCTTCGTGACGCCCTACTCTTCAAAGCCTGACGCCGTCAGGTGCAAAATAGCAAATTCGCTCTTGTGTCGTCACAAAATCAGGGACGGCGTCGCCCATTGTCTGGGACGCCGTCAGGTGCGTTTCCAGCAGCTTGAGTGTCTTGATCTTGACTTTAGCCATTTTCTTCACATATTCACTCCTTTTCGTCCAAAAATGCATCATTCCAGCATTTTGCTTCCAAAGACCTAAAAAGTGAAAAGGAACGAAATTAAGCAGTAACGGATATAAAAGTGGGCGATTAAGGGCTTCAATGACCCCTTAAAAGTGTACGTTTTAAATCCTTATCAATTAGTATTGTTTATAAATCTAAAATCACGTATTCACGTAGAAGTGATACTTCTTTCTAATGCCTTATTTTGTAATGTCCGTGGATTGGCGACTTCTAGACAATCACATATATACCACTTCATTTCAAAACTAACACCTTTGACGTGATCATGTTTTAGCGACTCTATATTATTAACAATTGGCATATATTTTGCATGTCTTAATATATTGTACAGTTGTAACCATTTAATATACCATCGGTTTTCCCTGGAATGATAGGGAAATGGTGGTTTGGTAATTCGATAGGGGACACATGGTAAAGAAGTTAAGGGCTGGACGAGAGGTGTGTGTTGAAAACTAGAAGGGGGGGGGGGTTGAATAGTTTTGCTGATTAAAACTTTGTTTTAAAGTATTTAAATCGACTTATGTCAATCCATTTAGATCTTATGTTGGATATTGATAGATGGACATATAGATAAATAATGCAAAGAGATAAAGAGTAAAGGGACACAAAACCACGACACAAGTATTTATAGTGGTTCGGCTACAAGGACTCCTTCCTTGCCCTACTCCACTCCCCGAGTACCCAAATAGAGAGTTTCTAAGCACTACATGTTGGGATATGAAAGTGTTGAATAGTTAAAGTACTGAAGATTAACAAAGTACTGCAGAATGATAAAGTACTGGAACAAGTCAAAGAGTTAAAGTACTGCTAAAGATAAAGTCAAAGTACTGCTGATAAAGTCAAAGTACTGCAAGACCAAAGAACTGTTTTATTCGTTTATAGAAAGTCTTGTAATTCTAGAATATTCTGTATTAGATTACTTGTCGTACAAGGATACATATTGTAAACTGACTAGGGTTATCCTTGAGCCTATAAAAGGACCTCTAGATTGGCATTAGATGTACGATTCACAAGTTCACAAGTCTTAGAGAATTATTAGAGTTTTAGAGAGAAGTTCGATATTCTTAGAGTTGTTAAAGTATCTGCATAATAAGCAGATTTAGAGTTAATAATAAAGTTGTTCTTCTTAGATTTATTAAGTAAATTCCGCATACTTAATAAAGAGTGTTCAGTGTTTCATTGTTAATAACTTAGGATTTATCCGAGGTTGTTAAACCTTAAACAAGCTAGTTAAGTTAGTTTGGTTAGAGTATATCGATCCAACAAGTGGTATCAGAGCTTGTGTGGAAACTCTGACTAAGAAGAAACCCTAAAACCTACTACAACAAAACCTTAAGATGTCGACTGAAGCTGTTCCACCACCATCAATCACCTCACTCAGAATTCCAATCATCAAGAAGGGAGAGTATGATCTCTGGTGCATGAAGATGAGGCAGTACATTGCCATTACAGACCATGCACTATGGAATGTAATTGTCAATGGTAATGAAGTAGTTCAAGAACCTGTAGAGGTTGCTGGACAACCTAAACCACCCAAAGCAGTCTTACCAGCAGCTACAATAAGGAATCAAGAGAAGGCTCTTAACATTCTCTTGTCTGCTATACCTGATGGACATCTCTTAAAGTTCCATGATGCTAAAGATGCAAAGTAGCTCTGGACTGCTCTGAAGACCAGATTTGGAGGGAACGAAGCCTCTAAGAAGATGCACAGAAACCTACTGAAGCAAAAATTTGAAACCTTTACTGTTGGAGAAAGAGAGGGTCTTGATGCTGCTTATGACAGATTTCAGAATCTACTCAACATGTTGGAGCTTTACAAGGCAGAGGTATCTGTGGAAGATGCCAATCTGAAGTTCTTAAGGAGTTTGCCATCCACATGGCATGTGATTGCTACAATGATCAGAGGACAACCAGGATTGGATGTTATGGACTTTGATGATCTCTATAATCATCTGAAGGTGTATGAGCATGAGATGAATGGTCAAACCAGTTCTAAATCTCACAGTATTGCTTTCCTGTCATCTGAAAAGAGTGGCAGTACTTCTACCAAAAGTACTGCTTCACCTACTCAAAGTACTGTTGCTCAAAGTACTGTGTCTTACACATCACCCACCTTTGCTCAGCAAGACACACCATCACCTACCATTCACTTAGATGAAGTCGTTTGCTCATTCTTTGCACAGCAGGCTAGTTTACCTGTCCCTTATGAAGAAGATCTAGCACAGATTGAAGAGGATGCTCTTGAAGAAATTGATATCAGGTGGCAAGTTGCTATAATCACTGCAAGGATCAAGAAATATATGAAGAAAACAAGGAAGAGCATTGACTTCAAACCAAAACAAGGAATCACTTTTGACAAATCCAAAATTGAATGCTTCAATTGTCAAAAGACTGGACATTTTGCAAGGGAGTGCAGGTTTGCTAAATATCAAGCAAACAGGATTACTGAGAAACCAAAGCTGGAGCTTAAAGAAATTCCTATTACTGAAACAAAGGCCTTGGTTGCTCAAGAGAATTTGTCAGAGGTTGACTGGAGTGAAGAGTTTGATGATGAACCAGTGACCTACTGTATGGTAGCAGTGGAAGAAGCAGTTGAAGACTCAGTGGAAGAATTGGACTGGAGCACTGTTTTTACTGAGGAGCCTGAACATGCTGATTTGGAATCCAGAGATTGTCTAGGAGGATTTGATTGGAGCATGGAGAGTGAAGATGATCCTGTTCTACTTGCAATGGTGGCTACTTCACCAAGTTCATCCCCTATCTCTGAGGTATGCTCAAATTGTCATGACTTTTATCAGAAATTGCTTAATAGTTATGTGATTGAAAGAGATAACTGTGTTAGGGCTAGGTCTGAGGTAGCAGGATATCAAATAACTTTAGAAAACATGGAAGCCAAAATCTTAACACATGAGAAAAATGAAATGGCTTGGGCTGAAAAGTATGAACAACAGGATTACCAGTTAAAACTAAGTGAATGGAAACTAAACTGTAAAATTTCTGAAATTGAGAAATTAACTAAGGAGAGAGATGATTTGTTAGATAAGTTAGCTGCCTGGGAAAAATCTGGACTATCTCATGTGAGTTATGTTGAAAAACAGAGAAGAGCCTACATTAGAACTGGTCTAGGTTTTGGTATGGACTTTAGTAAAACAGAAGAAAACCCACCTAGTGATCAGGATGAAGGTGATTTTGAGGATGTAAACACTAGTGATGATGAACTCATTAATTATGTAGACACATCTAGTAATGAGGGATCAGTAAGTGAAACACCTCCTGAGTTTAAAAAAGATAATGCTTATCATGCAGTCCCCCCTCCCACTGGTAGTTTTCAACCCTATAGACCTGATGTCTCTCACCTAGGAGTTGACAGTTTAGAGTTTAGGAAAAAGCTTATTGGTGAATTTAGGTCTGAAAACCCAAAAGAAACTGTTGAAAACACAAAAGATAATTTTCAAAGTCAAGCAGTACCTTTTACTCAAAGTACTGCTCCACAAACAGTACCTTTAAGAAAACCTTTTCAAAACAATACTGCTAAACCTTTTTGGGATAACTTTGGTCAAAACAGTTTTAATCATTCACCTAGAAGGCACAATACTTATGGTCATAGACATAGAAGAAGTCATGTTGGGAGTATGGGTGAAAAGTTATGTTTTGTGTGTTACAGTCCCACTCATTTAATTAAGGATTGTGAACATCACTCAGAATACCTTAGGAAGTTTCCAAAGAACAGGTCTGCCAACCAAAAACCTAGAGAAAACAAACCAGTTTGGAACAATTCAAATAGGGTCAATCACAGTAACTTCTCACCAAATCATAGGTACCCACACCAAAGAAGACCTTTTTCAAAGCCACCAGTACCTTCACAAGCAGTACCTTCTCAAAGTACTGACCAAGGTACTGGAAATACCTCTTGGAACAGAAACTCTAGGAGAACTAGGTACTATCAACCTAGAAGGACTTACAACTCACATAGGGTATCTAGATCACAGGAACCAGCAGTTAAAACCAAATGGATTGAGAAAGAAAGTACTGCTGAGGGACAAACAGTACTTTCAACAAAAAGTGAATATGATATTTTTGTGATACAAGAAAATGTGAATGAAGTTGATAAAGAGAGTTTTGAAAATCCACATGCTAAAAATCAAAAGATAATTTTGGATCATGTTTTGAAAAACAGTGGAAATTACATACTCAAGGAATTTGAGTTTGTAACTCCACAAGGGGAACACAAGTCAGTAATGGCTTGGGTTCCTAAAATGCACTAACTCTTTTATTCTTGTGCAGGGCATCCCAGAAGAGGAGCTTAAAGATCATTTGATTGTAGATAGTGGTTGCTCTGGAAGTATGACAGGAGACAAAGATATTCTGTCTGATTTTAGATCTATTAGTGGAGGAAGAGTTGCATTTGGGAATGATCCCAATGGTGGAAGGATTACTGGAAAAGGAACTATCAAAGCAGGGAGAATAGATTTTGAAAATGTTAGATATGTGAAGGAGCTTAAGTTCAACTTATTGTCAGTCTCTCAAATCTGTGATAAAAAGCATCTTGTTTTATTCAATGAATGTCTCATCCTCTCTCCTGAATTCAAGCCTGTTGAAGACAACTTGGTAGTTCTTAGAGTACCAAGAACTAATGATGTGTATAGTTTAGACATGAAGAGTCTACATTCTTATGGGAGAGCTACCTGTTTAGTGGCTAAAGCAACATCTGAAGAAGCACATCAGTGGCATAGAAGACTGGGCCATGTGAATTTCAACAATATCAACAAACTGGTCAAAGGCAATTTAGTTAGAGGTTTACCTTCAAAGACATACAAGAATGATCACTCATGCTTAGCATGCAAGAAGGGTAAACATCATAAAGCTTCATGCAAGAAGCTTGAGGAAAGAACAATTAGAGAACCATTGGAGCTGTTACATATGGATCTGTTTGGACCTGTCTCTGTGGCAAGTTTAAACAAGAAGAAGTACTGCTTGGTTGTTACTGATGATTGCAGTCGATTCAGTTGGGTATTTTTCTTGGGCTTTAAAGATGATACTTTTGATGCTATTCAGACTCTCATAATAGCACTTGAAAACCAATTGAGACTCAAGGTTAGAGGTATTAGATGTGATAATGGGACTGAATTCAAGAACAAGCTTATGGATGAATTCTGTGCAAACAAAGGAATCAAGAGGGAGTTCAGCATTGCAAGAACACCACAGTAGAATGGTGTTGCAGAGAGGAAGAATAGGACCCTGATTGAAGCAGCCAGAACAATGTTAGCAGATTCACAACTACCTATTCAATTCTAGGCTGAAGCTGTAAGTACTGCTTGCTATGTACTTAACAGAGTATCAGTCACCAAACCACAGTCGTTTTATGAAGCCTTTTGGATGCCCTCTTACTATTTTAAATATCATTGATAATCTGGGCAAGTTTGATGGCAAGTCAGAAGAAGGATATTTATTGGGCTATTGTACCAACAACAAGGGATTTAGAGTATACAACAGAGTCACTAAGAAGGTTCAAGATTGTCTTCATGTTGAGTTTTTAGAAGATCAAGCTAATGAGAAAGGTAAAGGTCCTGATTGGATTTTTGATCTTGAAGTTCTAACTCCTTCTATGAACTATGTACCTGTTAGAGAAGAAAATCAACATGTGCATGATGATGAAGACTTACAATATGTTGTTCATGGAGTTCACCTTAGACCTGATGTTGTATCTGCTGAAGATCCTGTTAGTCCAAAGTAAAGTACTGATTCTCCAAATAAAAGTACTGATGCTTCAAAACAAAGTACTGATGAACCAAAATCCTCATTGTCTGCTGAGGATCAAACTATTCAAGAAGAACTTAATCAGTTGCTTCTTCAGGATGTTTTAGCACATTCTTACACTGATGAACAAAGAAGAGCTTATGAAGAAGCAAAGAAAACGACTATTCCTGAAGAATACTCTTACAGTACTTTGGACAGTACTTTCAACCAAAGTACTGCTGCACCAGTTGACAGTACTTTAGATGATTTGGATGATCCTACCATGCCTGGATTAGAAGAAACTGACGATGAGTTTGAAGATGAAGGTATTTTCTCAGATTCCAATGAAGATGTTGATTTAACTAACTTGGATGATGCATATGGAGTTCCACAGTCTCCAATCTTAAGAATTCATAAGAATCATCCTACTGATCAAATCATTGGTCCTTCTACTTCTGGAGTGATGACAAGACACAAAGCTAAGAGTTTTACTAAACCTCATAATGCTTTACTTAGCTTTGTCTATAAACAGAACAGGATGAATCATAAGGACCATCAAACATGTCTGTTTACTTGTTTTATTTCTCAAGAGGAACCCAAGAATATTGCTTAGGCATTGACAAAAGAAAGTTGGGTTGAAGCTATGCAAGAAGAACTGCTACAATTCAAACTTCAAGAAGTTTGGGTATTATGTGATCTTCCAGATGGGAAGAGAGTTATTGGAACCAGATGGGTTTTTAGAGTCAAGAGTGATGAAAGAGGCAATGTCATCAAGAACAAGGCAAGGTTAGTAGCTCAAGGCTATAGACAGGAAGAAGGAGTAGATTATGATGAAGTGTTTGCTCCTGTAGCAAGAATAGAGGCTATTAGGATATTTCTTTCTTTTGCTGCATTTATGGGATTTCAGGTTTACCAAATGGATGTCAAGAGTGCCTTTTTATATGGCAAGATTACAGAGGAAGTTTATGTAAAATAGCCTCCTGGTTTTGAAGATCCTAAACATCCTAACAAAGTCTACAAGGTGGTTAAGGCTTTTTATGGCCTTCATCAGGCACCTAGAGCTTGGTATGAGAGGCTCTCTACATTCTTATTGCAACATGGTTACAGAAGGGGAGCTATAGACAAGACTTTGTTTATCAAGAGAGACAAGAAGGATATCATGTTAGTTCAAGTCTATGTTGATGATATCATCTTTGGGGCTACCAAACAGTCCATGGTTAAGGAGTTTGAACAGCTGATGCAGAAGGAATTTCAAATGAGTTCAATAGGTGAGTTAACTTTCTTTTTGGGACTTCAAGTTAAGCAGTCAAAGGAAGGAATTTTTATTAGTCAAGACAAGTATGTATTTGACATACTTAAGAAGTTTAATTTTGATGCTATGAAGCCAGTAACTACACCTATTAAATCTATTAACTCATTGGGCAAAGATGAAGATGGTCAACCAGTTGAAGTCAAGTTATACAGATCTATGATTGGCTGTCTTATGTATCTTACTGCATCAAGGCCGGATATCATGTTTGCTGTGTGTTTATGTGCAAGATATCAAGTCTCACAAAAAATCTCTCATATGAATGCAGTTAAGAGGATTTTTAGTTATTTGAAACAACAACCTAAGTTGGGGTTGTGGTATCCTAAGGATTCACCTTTTCACTTAGAAGCTTTTTCAGATAGTGATTATGCAGGTGATAACTATGATAGAAGATCAACAACTGGTGGATGCCAATATCTTGGAAGAAGATTAGTCTCCTGGCAATGTAAGAAACAGACAATTGCAGCAACATCCTCTACTGAAGCTGAATATGTAGCTGCTGCAAGTTGTTATGGACAAGTTTTGTGGATGCAGAATCAACTCTTGGACTATGGGTTCAATTTCAAAATTACTCCTATCAATATTGATAATGAGAGTACCATTTGTATTGTTAAGAATCCCGTTTATCATTCCAAGACCAAGCACATTCAGATTAGGCATCACTTTATCAGAGATTGTTATGAGCACAGACTCATAAATGTGGTCAAGGTTCACACTGATGATAATGTAGCTGACTTACTCACCAAAGGTTTTGATGTTTCAAGATTCAATCACTTGGTGGTGAGTATTGGCATGATTAACTACTAAGCTACATTTAAGGGGAGGACTATTTAGTATTAGTATAGTCCTGTGCATTGCTTGAGGGGAGGATATTTGTGTATACTTAGTTTATACAGAGGAATTTGGGAAAGTACTGTTTTTCATGAAAGTACTGCTTGGAAAGTACTGCAACAGAAAGTACTGCATACGTGGAAAGTACTGTTTGTCTTATTAAAAGTACTGTTCCAACGGTTATATTGAGGGGTAATTAATTCTAACGGTAACTTTGTTATTATGGGATGTGATTTTTCAAATCTCACCTATAAATAACTGATCTCCGATTTTCCCTCTCATCTTGATATTCTCATATCTTTTCCATATTTTTCTCACCATATCTTTATTATTCGATATATCTCTTATTATGCTTACATATTCATCAATGGCGATTCGTAATACTGTTTCCAAGCACAACATGGTGGCGAATTTAGACAAAACTGAAGCTAATGAGGTTTTTCATGATATAATTGATTATCTTACTGGATCACCAATCAACTATGCTCTTTTAGTGGAGCCGGATAATATTGAACCCTGGATTCAAGAATTTTGGGCTACTGCAAGGGATAATATGGAGAATGATGAATTTTATATTAGAGCTACAGTTGCTGGAAGAACTGTGAAGATTATTGAAGCCTCTATACGTGAAGATTTGTTGTTTAATGATGAAGAAGGGGCTATTCGTTTTGATAAGCAGTTGATTTGGGAAAGTTTTGGGCACCTTGGTTATGAAGGGTCTTTAACAAAACAAACTTTCAGGAAACAACTCTTTTGTCCTCAATGGAAGTTTTAGGTGCATGTGTTGCTTCATTGTATTAGTGCTAAAAGTACTTCATGGGAGCAATTTGGATCAAACATAGCATCTGCTATGGTGGGATTGGCTACAGATCGTGTTTTCAATTTTTCAAGGCTAATTCTAGATGGAATGCTTTCACACATTTCTCATGGGTCAAAATGGTTGATGTATCCAAGGTTTGTTCAAGTATTCCTCAATAAACAACTTGCTGATGTACCAAAGCCTACAGATTTACTACCTGTTATAGTACAACAAGCAAAGATTTTTTCCTTTATGGAAAGAAGAAGTGCCTTATTCAGAGGTCAAGACACTCCTTTAACTACTTCTATGATGGAAGTTGTTCAAGCTGTTAGAGCTGATGCTGAAGATGATGAAGAAAGTGAAGGTACTGCACCTGCAAGTACTGCATCTGCAAGTACTGCTTCTCCAGAAGGTACTGCATCTCCACAAGGTACTGCTTCCCCAAGTACTGAAGTTCAAGAAGATGTTGCAGTTTCACCTTCTCCATCTCCACAACAATCTGTTCCTGATTCTCAACCAGAGGAACATTCACCAATTCAAGGAGATGATTTACATACTATAACCCCTGAAGAAATGACATTGGATAATTATGTTTTGACAAGGGAGTTAGTTAAACTGAAAAAGACTACTGAGGCTCAAGCTAAACAGATTAAGAAATTGAAGCACAAGTTTCGAAGACTCAAGAATTTTGTGTGGCCATTGGTTCAACATCATCGTTTATGGGTCAAATCAAAGAAGAAGGAGCAAAGGCAGTCTAAGAAAACCAAAAGCCAAAAGGTTCACAAACCATCTTCTGTCCAATTGGGGAGGAATTTAGAAGAAGAAAATTTGAAAGAAGATGTTGTTAATGAGAATGAACCATAAGGTACTGAAGAACATGAAAAGACTGAAGAACAGGTCATTCAAGAAACTGAGGAGCAAAATATTGACATTCAAGTTCAAAGATCTGAAGTTCAAGGTACTGCAGAACAAGAACAAAGTACTGCTTTTCATGGAACCTTCAGACAAGAGTTAGTTACTCCAAGAGTATTAGATTTTGAAGAGGAAGCTGGTCCTTCAACTACTGTATTAGAAGAAGAAGCTGGTCCTTCAACAAAGGAAGCTGATACACCTCAAAAAATATACACTGCAAGTGATGATGATACAATTGCTGACATTTTGCATGATTTGTCAAAACCAAGGGGTGTTAGTATACCAGGAGTAACAGAAGAACAATCACAACCTTCTCAACCTGCAATAGATCCTAAAGATAAAGGAAAAGGGATTTTGGTAGAAACTAAGAAGAAGAAGCTGACTTTAGCTGATCTTAGAGCACTTGAAGTTGCTAGGAATGAGGCTGCAGCTAGAAAAGTACAAGAAGAATTGAATGCTCAAGATAGAGAAGCTAGGGAGATTGAAGAAGCTCAGAATAGAGAAGTAGCTAAGAAAGTACAAGAGGAATTAAATGCTGAAGCTGCTGAACCATTACAGTCACCTATTCCTGTTTCCTTTCTACCAAGAAGAATAAATACAGCTAAGGAAAGAAATCAAATGATGGCTTACTTGAAAAGTCAAGGGTATAAAGGATTGCAGAGGTTTAACTATTATGAGATGAAAAATTTGTATGATGCTGCTAGGGAAGCATATAAGAAAAATGTTGAAAGCATCAAAGATTTTAGAGATGATTATGCTTGGAAAGAAAAGGATAGAAAAAGAAAAAGAAAAACTGAGGTTAAAGATTATCAGTCATCAAAGAAAGAGAAAGTTGAGTTACCATCTGATACTACTGATGAATTAAGGAATTACTTAAGAGTAGTGGATTTTGAGTATTCTACAGATGATACTGAGATGAAGATGAACAGATCTCAAATAATTGATTTTGAAGTTGTAGAATCAACAGACGGAAGTTATTTGATGTTTCACAGAGCAGATAACAGTTTCAGAGTGTTTAACAGACTATGAGATTTATTGCACATCATAGATAGAGTGGATTTATTCTATTTATATCATGTGGTGCGAGATTATTTTGGACACAATCCATTAGAAGGAATTGGATTAGTTTTGCTTGGAGATCTCACAACTGCTTGGGAAACTGAAGAACAAAGCACTGCTGAGATTTGGTCAAACCAAGAAAACTGGGAGATTGTTAGCTGGAGATTCTTTGAAGAATCTGGAGTTCATGTTCTAGAGCTGGAAAATGGGACAATGATTCATATGTTAGCAGACAGACAATATCCGCTTACATCAGAACTCATGAGAAGAATGCTAGATCATGGAATGGAGGTTGAAGATGAGAATGATACAGCATTAATGGTCATCAAATTGTTTATCAACTGGACTACTATGGCTGATGATGATGAATAACTGGTATGAATTTTAATTGAATAAATTATTTTTGAACAATCAGTACTTTATTCAAAGTACTGCTGATCAAACAGTACTTTCATCAAAGTACTGCTTGCAGCTTTAAACCAGTTAAATGATTTTAGAAGAAACCTTTTGTTAAGTAACAAATATTTTGAAACAAAGGTTTAATAAAATAAATGGTTTTTGAGATGGTAACATCAATAGGTTATCAATCCACCATGGTTACAAAAGGATTGGCTAATCCATGAGCAAACGGCTCTGGTAAAGATATCTCAAATCCGTTTTTAGTTGACAACTTGCTAATAAGTTGTATGGTAATCAACTCACCATATCAGTTAATGTGAAGAGTTGGCTATCCCACAAGAAAATGGCTTGTGGTAAAGGCTGTGGAAAAACCATTACTGGTAATTAGTTCACCTTTAGATAAAAGAACTAACTAGTCCAGAAGGGTACAACTTTTGGTAAAGACAAAACAAATCTGTTGATAGCTGGTGATTTGCTAAAAATCATATGGTTATCAATGTACCATGGTCTTACACACCAAAACATTCGGCTACTCCAGAGTTAATGGCTTTGGTAAAGAGATTCAAATCCATTAAATTTTCAATGATTCACCTCTCACAGGAGTTAACACACCTGGAAGTGATGAGAATAGACTGCAACTTAAACTGAATTAATGTACAAATTGTCATATGTTGCTGTGTTGCTGAAAAGATGGAGCTTGCTGGATGCTGCTGTAAAAGAATGATTCTAGAGATACTTTGATAAAGCACAGAAACTACAAAGATTCTATCAAAAGACAAAAACACAATCTGTCCTTAAAGATGAAGCTGATAAAGATAAATTCACAAAGGAACTTGAAGTCAAACAAGTATAATTCAAGTTAGGGGAGGATTGTTGGGATATGAAAGTGCTGAATAGTTAAAGTACTGAAGATTAACAAAGTACTGCAGAATGATAAAGTACTGGAACAAGTCAAAGAGTCAAAGTACTGCTAAAGATAAAGTCAAAGTACTGCTGATAAAGTCAAAGTACTGCAAGACCAAAGAACTGTTTTATTCGTTTATAGAAAGTCTTGTAATTCTAGAATATTCTGTATTAGATTACTTGTCGTACAAGGATACATATTGTAAACTGACTAGGGTTATCCTTGAGCCTATAAAAGGACCCCTAGATTGGCATTAGATGTACGATTCACAAGTTCACAAGTCTTAGAGAATTATTAGAGTTTTAGAGAGAAGTTCGATATTCTTAGAGTTGTTAAAGTATCTGCATAATAAGCAGATTTAGAGTTAATAATAAAGTTGTTCTTCTTAGATTTATTAAGTAAATTCCGCATACTTAATAAAGAGTGTTCAGTGTTTCATTGTTAATAACTTAGGATTTATCCGAGGTTGTTAAACCTTAAACAAGCTAGTTAAGTTAGTTTGGTTAGAGTATATCGATCCAACACTACACAACACTCTGTAATATGGCGGAGAAGCCTTCACAACGTCGCCTACACTTTATCCAGTACAAGGGTAGACACCGAGTTCTTCCACGAGGTAGAACCAAACCTATCACAACATCGCCTACACTTTATCCGGTACAAGGCTAGATACCGAGTTCCATTACAAAGGAGGAACTACTACCCAACACTACAACCCAAAGGAAACAAACTCCTTTTTACAACACTTCAAAGGATATCAATACCCTTTTACCCAAACTACACAAGTATACATCGACGCCCCATATCGAATGTACACCTTCAACAATATACACTAATGCCTTCAACTTGACACACTAATGGAGGGAGAGAATAACTATCCACAAGATGCACTTCAGTGGTCTTGATGATGACGAAGCTTAGCAAGTCATGACCTTGAGCTTGCACGTCTTCAAGAGGTTGTGATATCGCCTTTAAGAGGAACCTAGAGAATCACACAAAGAGAAAACTGTATAGAATGATCCTTTGGATATGAGGTTAGAGAGGTTAGAACATAAAGAGAAGATATGTCTAAAAGGGGTTGGTGAGCAAAAGAGAAATGGCTCACTTCTGATAGGCAAAACTGCCTACTATTCCACGGTTCCGGCGGATTCCTTACCCAAGGGATCCGGCCAGTGCAAACCAATGGATCCGGATGCTGGGTCAGATTAGTCCGGGTTTTGGTTTGCAGGGTCATGGGTTATGGACCATGGGTCATGGACATTGGATCATGAATACCCAAAAAGATACATTGTACCTAGTCAATGGGTTATGGAGCTTGGGTCATGGGTCATGGACTTTGGGTCATGGATCATGGATAATATCCAACATGAGTTCATGCATGATGTCATGCAATGGGTCATGGGTTATGTATCATGCTCTATGGGTATGAGTTATGGACTTTGGTTTTTACCCAACAAGATTCATTGTACCTAGTCAATGGATCATGGGTCTTGGGTCATGGGTTATGGACTTTAGTTTTTACCCATTATTTACCCATGACAAGTTTTACTAAGCACATATACATTTTTATAAAATATAAGTAAATAACATTACTTGTAAGTGTTTTATAAAAAATGGTTTTGGTTTTAAATAACTTATTTTACTAAACATGTTTTGATGATTTTATATGTTTAGTAAAAGTGTGTTAGTAAACTATTGGCTCAAAGATTTTACGTGTTTTATTTATTTCGTTAAAATGCTTTTACGTTTGTTATCGACAAAACATTAGAAGACCGTAAAATATAAATAAACGTTTTTTATGGTTTATTTGTATTAACAGTGTGTGCAAAGGAATAGTTGTTATTGAGACAATTTCAGTTGGCATACATAAATTAGAAGGTAGTTGTTATTGATTATCAGTTGGCATACATAAAACTAGGGGTGACAATCGAGTCGCATTCCTGTTGACCTATTCGCGTTGGGCGGTTGATATAATCTCAACCTAAACACGACCCGTTTAGTAATCATGTCAGGAAACTCACCAAATTTAAGGAAACGGGTCAAGCGGGTTAACATTTTGTTGGTTTGACGAATCAACCAATTTAAAGCCCAAAATGATATAACGATTTAAAAAATGACAAATGACAAGTTTAAATTCCAAAATGGATCAACTAAGCTATAATATTAGTTCTAATCTATATTAGGTACATAACAAACAACATTTAAATTCAAAATCAAATCTAAGTTGTACTTTTCATTTTAAAGGCTTACATAGTTAAACGGGTTCATGGGTTAACGTGTTTAACCTTTACTGAGCCCGTTTATTCTCAACCTTTACATGTTTATCTTTGTGTTGGATTCGTGTTGATTATCGTGTCGTATGAAGAATTGCCACTCCTACACATAAATCTTTTGTTTTGTGCGCTTTTTTCATTGTTTTAAACTAAAGTGTAAATTAAGAGAGAAACCAAAAAACCCTCAAAACAACCCAAAAAACACACATCAATCACTAAAAACTTAACCACAAATCATCAAACCAATCATCATCCTACATTGTCTTGAAGCGAAACTGAATTCCTCAAATGTATAAATCCAAAAACCATACCAAATACTCCCTCAACCCGAGAATTATAGTCCTTATTTTTATTTTAGAAAGTATCAAAATAATAGTCTCCTTTTTATGTCAACCAATAAAAAAACTTTACCGAAAAATGATGATATTTGATTATCGAAGAGTGTAGTTATTTCACTTAACTGTCTGTTTATTGTCCGTAGAAAAAAATTGAAACAAAGGGAGTTAGGGTGTGTTTAGTTGTTGGAAAATGAGAATTTTTTCAAAAAGTTTTCTAAGAAACACAAAGAAGATAGAAAACGTGTTCAAAATGAGTATTTTTTTTAAAGGGTCATTTGCATATATATCCCTCCAAAGATGCAAAATTGCATATATATCCTTTGCATGCATAAAAATCATTGTACTATGTGCATCAAAAACTTGTAAGAAGGATATATATGGAATTATTCACTTTTGGAAGGATATATATGCAATTCCCCCTTTTTTAAATGTCTCTACTGAAAACAGGAAACCCATTTTCTGCTATTATAACTATGATTTAGAGAACTTGAGGGTGAGTTTAGTTGAAGAAAAGTTTTTTTAATTTTATTTCTCTTGTTTTTTAAAGAACGGAGTAACTCATCTTTCTCCAGAAAACCTTTTGAAATATGGATCGCTCTAAATTCAAGTTCTCTAAATCTTAGTTATAATGGTAGAAAACATGTTTTCTGTTTTCAGTAGAGAAATTTTAGAAAATACTCATTTTGAACACGTTTTCTATTTTCTTTGTGTTTCTTTGAAAACTTTTGTAATTTTTTTTTTATTTTCTAACAACTAAACACACTTTGAATTTAGAGTTCTTCAGTTTTCAAAAGATTCTCCAAAAAAAAATGTTACTCCATCCTAAAAAAAACTAGAGAAAGAAGATTGAGAAAACTTTATTATAAAAAGTAGTCGGTAAAAATAAAAGGAAAGTAAAGAACAACATTTTTTTGTGTCGTGTGTTCGGTAATTTGTGTTTTTCAGTTTGATTTGACCAATCCACTCACACTCACACCAAACAAACATAGCATAATGTATGATCGAAGCAACGTGAAAAGTGGTGGTCAGACATCGGTGAACGAGCGATACACACAATGGAAGTCACTCGTTCCCATTCTTTATGACTGGCTCACTTACAATAACCTCTTTTAGCCCTCTTTATCCTGCTGGTGCGTACCCCCTAGGGGTTCTTTTTTATTTATTACGTCACACTTTTTAATTCCTTGAACACTAGCTTCATTTTATAATTTAACTTATACATTATGTTTTTTTAGAAAGCCATAAGAATTAATGAATTAGTTAGTACAACTTGTTAAACCCTAGCTTTTTAGCTTTTATTTTTCTAATATATAGTTTAATTATGGATGTGTTTGTTTAAGAGTATACTAGCAGGGTACCCGCGCGTTGCGGCGGCGGGTACCCTGAAACTAAAATTCCTGGTGTGCAATATTTCATAATTATACATATTTCGTTACAATAACTTTATAGATGAATAGTTTTAAGTTGGAATAACTTTAAGCAATAACAAACTATTTCATATAAAAATAGTAGGGTATGAGAGTGATGCAAATACGAATCTGCAATATAAAGACAATAGTTCGTAATATTATAGAGGCGTGTGGTCAAAGTTGTTCAGTTTGCTTTATAGTAAATAATAGGTAACAGACATGTGATAAAATTTTAAATGGTTACATTGTATCACTTTTATTTGTTTTTGTATATGTGCACCATTTTCTATATCAAGTTTACGTTTTTATATCAATTCCATTACTATTAGGCTGGTGTCATCAAAAAATAAATAAAAAAAATTGGCCCAACCAGCCCGTGTGTGAACCCGGTCCAAACAAATAACCAAAAAAAATCTGGTATAAGAGATATACCCTAATACACGCTTTTCATTTTACTTAACCCTACACACATCAAACCATCCGCCCCCATCATCTTCTCTCTCATTTCAGTACATACAAACCCCACACCAAATCCATCTCTGTCATTAACCGGACGAAACAAAAAATAACCAAACCCTTATACCTCATGCGGTTCGAATATCAAAGACAACACACAAGAGACCTCAAATCATTAATACTTCACTTTTATGCTCGATTCGTGAGATGGTTTGGCTACAAGATCCAAAACGGGTCTCGGGTAAGGTTATGATTTGATTGTGTTTTGTTTGTCTCTTAATCGAAACAAAGAAAGAATTTAACAAAGTTGTTATAATTCTTTCTTTATGTTCGGATATTGAAAGGAGGTTTATCTTCAACAAGATCTATGAAGAGATGGGTATTTCGTTTATGTGAATTTCTTTAAGGTTCTTTAAATCTCATATGAGATGCGAAATAAACCAACCTGAGATCTTTTGCACCATTTCATTTTGGTTTGATTCTTGTTAAGGTCTATGATGATTGTTTTTCATTCGTGTTGTTGATCTTTAAGAGATCTTGATTTATTTTTAATACACGAAAAAAGAACTGAGATCTATTTCATTTCATTTAGTTTCGACCGGTTGTAGATGTATGGTGATGTCGATTGTTATTGTTGACGTGATGAGGTGGTGATGGGTTTTAGGTTAGATGGATTTTTTGTTGGTGAGTGGTTATTGTTTTTCGTTTTTGGATAGTGAGGTTTTTGTTTTGTCTATTTTTTACGATCAATGATGGGTGTTATAAGATCTTTAAAGATCCATTATTGTAATAAAGTATCTCAGATCTTGTTGTTGTAGAATGGTGGATGAAGGTGAGGCTAAATCAAAGCACACAGATATATGAAGAAAGAAAACAAAAGAGATATATGAAGAAAACAAAAGAATACATTGTGCTTTGATTTACAAGTATCTGTTTGTTCTTCTTCTTGTAGAATGGTGAATTTTTTATAATAGTGAGGTTTTTGTTTTGTCTAAATCAAATATACAGCTACTTAACACATTGTTGTTGTGGTCTCAAACGTAAATAGTGTTTTTCAGTTTGATATTTGTAAAGATATATAGATTTGTAAAGATATATAGATTTGTACATTGTGCTTAAGTAGTTGTATATATTGGTGATGGGGTGTTTTAAATTATGTATTAATTGTATGTTAGTAATAGTGTTTTTTTAGTTTGATTTGTGCTTTACATACTTGTAAATTATGTTTTGTCACTTGTATTTGCTTAAAATCTATATTAGGAAATCTTAAAAAATTAATAGGAGGGAAGTGCATCCCTCTATTATAAGATAGTAAGATGTGGGCTTATGAGCATATTTGATTTCGCCTTATATTTCATAAGCCTAAATTTTCCGGCATTTTAAGACTTTTGGACTTATATAAGTTTATCGTATAATTATAAACTTATATAAGTCAGAAAGTCTCAAAATAAGCCGTAAAATTGGAGCTTATAAAATATAAGCCGACACACAAATAAGCTCATAAGCCCACATATTAGCTTAAACAAACACCCCCTAAAAGTAATGGTGGAAACGAGCTGAGCTTAGAGCTTCATAATCATAAACGAGCCTTAGAGCTTTATAATCATAAACGAGCCGACCTCTAGTTGTGGTAGGCTCAGCTCGTTTCTAGGATATAGTGTGAGTTTTGGTTGTGATGTTTAGGGCTTTTGTACTTTAGGAAGCTATAGACACGGGCTAATGCTATACTTTATTTATGTTTCTATTAACATGGTTTTTAAGATAGCAATGGTTCCTTAAATGGAAATGGAATAAAGTTTGGCGTTGCTTTTTAAAGAAAATAGAACATGACAATGATAGTGTAGTCACATGTTTATGCTTAAAAGATGTGATTAGTACTAGTTATGTGGTTGTTTAAACAGGAAAAAAGGGCTTGTATGGGTTTTTCAAAGTATGATGAAATGAGTATTAGTGATAATTGGTTGTTTAATGGGATAAATGATATGAAAATCTGTTTTGCTGATGGTTGTTGAAAAGTTTTATTACCACAATGTGTTTTGGGTTATAAGGCACATTGGCTAATCTTTTTGTTAATAGATGGGGGCGCTACTAGAGCAAGCTACTTACAAGAGTCGTCAACGACTCTACCTTTCAGAGCAGGTGAACGAAGCTCCTTTTGTTTCTACCAAACATAACTGATTTATGCTTTTATAATACGTATTTCACCTTCCAGACTGACGGTAGTGTTCCAACCACTCTCGTGATTGCAAATTATGAAATTGTTAAACCAAGAGTTGCAGATGCTGAACACATAACACATGTGATAATGTGTTTCAAAATTTTAGTTTTATGGCTCTGTTCGTTTGGCTATAGTCGCAAGGAGGTCCAGGGTGGTTTGGGTTTATGGGGAGGATTGTTGGGTGAGCAAACCCAATCCCGCATTTGAAGAACTACAATCCCAAGCTTAACATATAAACTTGGTAAGCTACTCCTTCTATCACCAATTGGTTTCAGTTGAGATTATATGTTGGAGTTGATGAGATGTTGGGACGTGGGATTCCTCACAAATGGTATCAGATCCTTGTTGGAGAATAACCAATCACATAACATGGAGAGAGCCAAAACATGAGAACCGAGTGAACCGGGTTTAGTTCGTCGGTTACTACTCAGTTGTGGATAATTAACGTTGTAGGCTCATTAACCGTTGGATTTATACGAAATTCAAATCGTAGGTTAAAGACACATTGATCTAGGATCTCACAAGAGGGATCTTGCATCGGTGCTTCTAGGAAGGAGACATTCATTGTCAAAGTTTCTGATATCGTGGTTGTGTTCTTTGTCATTTTTGGTTATTGATAGGTATTGTTGTTTTGATTACAAGGTTCAAGGTTTCTAGGTTTACGAGTCAATAATACTTGTGAAACAAGGTTCTTGAAGTTTTCTTGCAAGTAGGTGGGTTGATTCTCCTAGGGTTTTAGGAATTTGTTTTCTTTTGTTACAAGGTTCTTGGAGTTTCAGTTTTCAGCTTCAAAGATGAAAAGGTTTTGCAACAAGTTTCAACTTCAAGGTTTTAGTTTATAGAAGGTTACTTTGTGGTGAAGTTTGATCAATTTGAGAAAGGATGTCATCAAAGGGTTTTTTTTTATCGCATCAAGGGTTTTTTCGACTAGTTTGTTACTTAGGTTTCAAGTTTTAGGTTTGCTAGGGTTTAATCGACAAAAGATATACTTCAAGGGTTTTTTGGGTCAACTCTTGGGTTAGTAGATTTCTTGTCAGGGTTTTCTACAAGGGTTGAGTCGATTGAAGAGCGAAGAAAAATAAATATTTGAAGGGTTGCGCACACGATACTTGTTAATCGGTTTCGGATGAGGTTTTTCACTAGGTTCAATCCATTTTACAAGGGTTTACTGGTTGTCAACGGTTAAGTTTGAGATTGTCATGTTTGGGGACATGGTTTACTGTGAGAATAGTTGGTATACGGATACTCTCAAGGGTTTGGTGTAGGTACGGGTTCGATGCAGACGTTGCATGGAGTTGAATTTGAGGTAGAACCAGATAAATATCGTGGATTTAAGGTGGAACATCTAGGGATTTTCAATTTGGGTAATGGTTCATAGATTCTTCATATTCAAGATTTAATCGCCTATCGGTTTGCACATGATAGGGAGCAATGGTAAGTACGAGAACTACTCAGGTATAGATGTGATAATAATATGGCTGCTTTAGGAGTTATTGGAGTGATATAAGATTCAAGTGTGGGTCGAATTTTAAGTCTGCACATGTGATAATAATTGTCTTAAGATCAAATTAGATTAAAGTTTAATACTTAGTACTTATTTAAGACATGGTTTATGTATTATTATTCATGTATGGGTCGAATTTTAAGTCTGCACATGGGTCAATTTGGTTAACCCAAACAGCCCATTGTAGGCAGTTATGATAGGTAGTTATATTTGGCAGTTATTCATCTAAAAGTCACAATGGTTGGGTGATACAATAACTGTCAAAGGTGTCGTTTAGAAAACTATATATATGTTTTCTGCTTTAGAAAACATATAACAACAATTTGCAGAAAATACGAATACAAATAAAAGTCTAATTCAAATACAACACCACTAACAATGATGAGTAACATCATGCAAATGTTTTTAGGTGGCTAATAACAAAATGCCTTTGACGATTGCAAATCTGACCAAAGGATATACAACTCCACCGATGCCAAAGCCTTTGACATAATTATTCCAACTGAAGTTATCGCGCTTTTTTGCTTCCTGAAAAGTGAAAACCATAGCAGAAAACAATAAAAAATCGCCCCAGAAAGGCACAACAGCAAAGTTATACTGACATAATAAATAAATAAATAAATAACATAGAATTGTCAATGATAGAAGCATACATGGATAGTATTAGCTTGAGTGATGGTATGCTCGGTTTCTCTTAGAAATTGGTCCCACAATGATTTACACTGAAGAGGAGTTATAAGTGTCTTCGTAGCCGAAATCTGAATGTATATTAATAACAAAAATATTGTCATGTAATTTTCATATATAGACATTACGATTTATTTACAGAGAAATATATTAAAGCTATAATATTTATGCAAAAAAAGAGACCCGTATGGCATAATACCTGTGCCCAGCTGCTTGAGGCCAATGAGTTGTTTGGAATGGTCGTGTTTCTTGGCTCGTCTAATAATGTGTGAAACAGCATATCATAAATTGTATCAGTGTCTTCATCCAAACGAATTGCAGCCAGTACAGAGAGCACCTTTAGAGACTGCAAGATGTATATATATATATATGAACAAGGTTAAGGTCCTGTACGTGTTGAAGACTGATGATGCAATGTTAAATATCCTCTGATATGTGATTCTTACAGAAGTCTGGGCAGTACGCTTTATAGCTTGAATATCTTCATTCACAGTCCAGGATCGTGGAAGTGAATCATCATTGTAGTTGAATATTGATGTAAACCTGTGTGATTTTAATAGATTTGCAGTGAGTTATAGTAAAAGAAAACTGAACAAGAAAATAAATATCTGCAGCACTACAGTACCTATCCTTCATGATGTACGATACTAGTTGTCTGGATACTTCTGTTGTTTTGAGTTCAACTTGTCCTCTTGCATAATTCTTTAATTCTGAAATCATATCTTCTTTGTCATGCTCATCCATTTCAAAACTAGAAACTGCAACAGAGAACTCCGATACAACTCTTTGAGTTTCACAGTTGTAATATTCTCTTATCGCAGGCCAGACATCACCACGACCTTGTTTTAGAAAATCTTCCACAGGACCATACAATGCCTCTTTTAATTTCAACTGCCAAAAGAAAAATGCATACAGTGATTAACCATCACATCACAGATTCTAAAACTATAAAAATTTAACTGAATACTCAATTTAAAGACAATCAATACAAAGTAATACAACCTCATCTGGCGTTCAACAAAAAAATATTTACCTCACATCGTGTAGTAAGTTCAGATAGTTTGCCAGTTCGAACATCAGTAACATGTGAACCTAGATCGTGAGAAAATCTAACCCCTATATTAGCTGAGTCCCAACTGGCTTGCTTAATGGAGGCATCTGTTCGTAGATGTAGATTTAGATTCAGAACTTAATATTTCTAAAATCCAAAAGAGAGAAAATAATAATTTATGACAAGGTTACTCACATTGGTCATCGAATAGTCTCGTGAACTTTTCAGTGCAGTCACGAGCTGCCATTGCAAATCCTTGTCCTCCATTTAAAGCTTGATCAAGTTCCGTTTTGAAGTTCTTCAGCGTCACAGATTGTAGGTGTTCCAACAACGATTGGTAGGCTGGTTGAACAAGCTAAGTAGAATAGAAGATACGAAAAAGTTAATGAGGGAATATTACACATGAGTAAAAAACTATCACATTTCGAAACCAACAAGAAACATTACTTGCACAAGTTTCTCTTCCAATTGATTTCTTTTTGCCAATCTAACACTAGTCTCATAGTGAGAAGTTGCATCGTCATAACTGAAAACAAGTTACTTAAATACATGAAATCTCTGACATATATACAGAACAATTTAAATATAAAACTGGTATAGTTAACAGGTTTTCATTACCTCGATAAACATTTGTTAAGCAGTGATCTAAGTGTATCTCCATAGCCTGAGACAAGATGCGATTGTACAGCCTCAGAGTCCTGCAAGATTTATTTATTAACTTTGAATATCCGAAAAAGATAGTTAATTGGGGGTAGCGGTAATATTAGAGGTTGTGGGTTATGGTAGCACCACAGTAAGAGGTTACAGGTTATGGAGCCGAACAGGTTAATGGTAGAGCTGGCGACAGTGCAGGTTGTGTGTCGAAGGGCTTATTTTATACTCCCTCCGTCCCAAATTTTATGTCCATTTTGACTTTTTGAATCAAACTTTGACCTTAAATATTTTTGTTTGTATTATATAATACTTGATGAAAATTATATCAATGAAAAATACATTTAAAACACAATCTATTAATATATTTTGCATCAAGTATTATATAATACAAAAAAAAAATATATTTAAGGTCAAAGTTAGATTCAAACAGTCAAAATGGAAATAAAATTTGGGACGGAGGTAGTATGTTCTTTTACAACAGTTTTTTCATTCCAACACTTCCTGGTAATCTATTTTCTTATGTAGTAACACAATTTTATAAGCATGTAAAGAGCTGCTTAAATTATATTGTTCATCTAATATTAAATTGAAATTACTTTGTACTTTCATAGTTAGGCTAACTATGAGAGTGCAAATCATTATCACTTTTTAAGTAAATATTTTAACATAAGAGGCTTGCTACTTGGTCCTTAAATTGGGTTAGGAACTTTAATGATATAATATGATAAGATATATATATTTATACCTCATTTGCAAAGTCTTGCACAAGATGATATTGTATGTCATCTTTTAATTCAAGCCAGTCCTGCAACACACTTATTAATCAGATGTATGAAAAATAATAGTCATGTTACTTACTTACTTATATATATATATATATATATATATATATAGACACACACATGCACACACCTCGCTCGCAACAAAGGAAGAATATGTTTCATCAGCAATTGTTGAGCATCGTATAGTTGCCACCATAATCTGCAGAAAGAAAAGAAAAAAAAAAGACTTAAAATTGATCTACAATTAAAGTATAATGATTTTATTGTTGGATCGTTATTGTAAAAGTCTTGTTGGACAAGGTTCAAAGTATAGCGAACGAAAGCCAAGGGACTGAATATGTTACTTTGATAGTTAATAACTGTTTGGCAGTTAAAAGTGGTTATAGATAGTTATTGGCGGTAGCAAAAGTTAGTTAAAAGTTAGTTATTTTCGAAAAAGACATGATGGTTCAAACATGTCGTTTGGAACCCTATATATAGATTAGTATGTAAACGTTTTATAGTAGTGTCTGAAATTACAATGTAACCATGTTATGTTGTTAGTAATATATAGAATCAAATTCTTGTTAATCTTGTGCGTATTTCGATCCTGTGGAAATCACGAATAAACCATTGCAACGATTCTACATTGGTATCAGAGCCAAAGGTTCAAAACCTGGGAAGTGGCATCAGAAATGAAGGTTGCAAGATTACAAGTTTGATTCAACGTTAAAGACACCAAGGAACACGTTGGAATGGAAGAGTCTCGGTGGAAGGGGTGTTGTTTCAAAACAGAAAACAACACCTGAACAAGGTTGCACAATGACTAGGGATTGGCACGAGAGGATGAGCAAGAGGTTAAAGAATGCTATAGGGAATTTATAGCGTTGGTTAAGATTTACTATGAGGAAGCGCAAAGATCGGTGCAGGAGAAGCCAAGGAAAGAAATGGTCGGGCAAAAGGTACCATTTGGTTTTGCAAAGATGAGCGTTGAAGTAGGGGATGCACATGGAGAGTCTCCAAGGAAGAAGTGCAAGTTTGCTCAAGATGATGCCAAGGAAGATGGATTGCAACATGGAAAGAACAAACAATCGTTTGTTTTGGAAAAATACCGAAAGGTATTGGAGGTTGTTGTGGATACGGTTGAAAGGATACCAAGAAGAAGAACATCAAGGATTGTTCTTGTTGAAAACGTTTTGGAGATAAATGACAAAACAACAACAACAACGAAATAAAAAACAAACACTCCTTTGTTTTTGTAAGGATACCGAGAGAAGTATTCAAGATTTTGTGGAAGAGGACTTGGAATTCGAGATAAAAGAAAACAACAAAAACATTTGATTATTTTGGAAGAAAACCGAGAACAACAAGTTCTAGGCACATTTTGAGAAAGAAGAATTCAAGTTGACACACAAAAGGAAACACCAACATAAGGAACAAGTTTGTGAACAGAATCGAAGTCGCAAAGAAAGGAAAAAAAACGCGTAGAAAGGTTTGAAGATTTGAAGAACAAGTATTAAACAATTAGGTGGGAATTGTTGGACCGTAATTGTAAAAGTCTTGTTGGACAAGGTTCAAAGTATAGCGAACGAAAGCCAAGAGACTGAATATGTTACTTTGATGGTTAATAACCATTTGGCGGTTAAAAGCGGTTATAGATAGTTATTGGCGGTTACAAAAGTTAGTTAAAAGTTAGTTATTTTCGAAAAAGACATGATGGTTCAAACATGTCGTTTGGAACCCTATATATAGATTAGTATGTAAACGTTTTATTTTCAAAAAAGACATGATGGTTCAAACATGTTGCTTTATTTGTAAAATAAAGGGACACTTTTACTGGAATTGCACCAACAAGAAAACAAACGATCAAGATCAAAGCATGGAGAGTACGCCAATAATTCACGAAGAACTCAACTATCCAACAGAAAAGGTACACGTTGAGATGGATTTTATGGTAGAGGGAAAGGATCAGGGGAACTGGAATAACATATGGTACGTTAGTAAAACCCATGCCAAACACATGAGTCCTACGAGGACCTTGTTCAATCGAATGATCAATCGTTTTAAGATGGTGGGCAAAGAGGAGAAGGAAAGGAAATTTATAGTCTCCTATGGTGTTGGAGAGGCACTCGTTGATACCAAAGAAGGAAGTGTAGTGATAACATCAAATTAGCCTGATCTTTTACATATCAAATTCCCGTGTTTATGGCCTCATTTGCATTAATATGGTACTTAATTCTTTCATAATCGTTCATATTTGCATTTCAGGATAAATGAGGCGTTGGAGCGGAAAAGAAGTGATAAAAGGCCAAGTATATGTTCTGAAGATTGATTTACGAGGACCTTTGGATTTTATTTGAAGATTACGCCGTAACTAGCTAATAAGGTTACGGCGTAAATATGAGCTTTGAAGGATACGGCATAACCAATTCTTATGGTTACGTCGTAATTATTTTTGTAAAGGTTACGGCGTAACGTTGCAATTTAGTTACGCCGTAGAGATAATTTGGGAATGGATAATCATGTATGGAAGAAGGATTACGGTGTAACTCGGATAATTAGTTACACCGTAATTTATTACTTGGGCGCAAAGTTTCGAGGTCCAGGGATTTGAAGCGGCAAGTTAATATTTATTTTATTCACTTCGAGGACCAAGTATAAATATATCAAGAACGACGAGGGGCTGAAACCGTAAGTACTTATATTGGCATAAGGACTTGATATGAAATCTCGCGCTACTTCAGGGGCCAAAGATGAATCTAAGACCATTTAAGTTTCATAAACATAGTATGACATGAAAAGTACGCAACTTAACACTTACGGCGTAGTTACTTAGTTTAGTTACGGCGTAACTTTTGTTACGACGTAACTAATAAATTTAATTACGCCGTAACCATGTCGAGGCCTATAAATACAGCCCTAAATCTGCATTTTCCAGTATCTCTCTTCACCCCTCTCCCAGGGGTCGATTAGGGCACCACTCCAGGGCATTTTCCAGTAGTCCGAAGCCAGTTTTGAAGGAAGAATTCACTCGCAATCATCATCATTATTAGCTCTACATCAAGTAATTTGTATCAAACATTATGTACAATTCAATTCATGATTTATTCATTTTTGTTGGTATGATTTACTATATGTTTGGCTAAGCACCTCTTGGTGCTGGCCTTGTTATGATTCCTTAATTGTTTTGTTTGCGTTTACTTTACTTCCGTATAATTATTTCTAAGTGTATGCATGCATAGTTTATTGGTAGCCACCCTTGGTTCGGTAGTTTTGAATGGCGGTAGAGGCCAATTGCCTAGGAGATATGACCAACTGACCCTAGGTGAGTGGACTGAGACGGGAAGGGTAAGATATGACCAGCTGACGACCCTTTCTACTTGTTCGATTTGACCAACTGATCACCTATCGTTTGGATGAAATTAAGAATTAGGGGGTGAGTGTCTAAGTTCCTAACGGCCGGGCACTCACTTTTATAAATCTAGCATGTAGCGGTACTTAATGACTCGGCTTAGGGGACCAGGAACAACAGGACTTATGACGGTGCGCCTGATTTCTCCCGTGGTGGCATCTTTGCTGATAGGTTAGGGCGAATTGACCAAATGCTGTCCTCTCGACTTTGACCCCACCTGAAGTAATTGGAAGTAATTAGACGTTGACATTACTAGCTAGGATGAATAACTAGGTTAGCACCACTATCCTTCATTGATCACACCTCTTGCCCTTATCTGCTTTCTTTTATTTCCTTGTTTTATTAATTAATTTTATTATTTCAATCTTAAAAGCAATTAATATCGTGACATAGACTTAAGTTAATTTCCAATCCACGTAGCTCTTGGGACAACCTCGGTTTTACTGAATACTACACTACACACGACCGGGTACACTGCCCATTAGTGTACTAGGGTAGACCATAGGTATAGCGCGATACTATTAATATTAAGACCTGGTCAGTAAAACCTGCATCAAGTTTTTGGCGCCGCTGCCGGGGTGCTATTTAGGATTTTAATTTAAGTTTTTCTTTTATTTTCTTTTATTTTTATTTTTGTTTTTCTCTTCTTTTCTGTTTTTTGTTTGTTTTTGATATTTCAGGATATGGAAGATTCAGATTTTGACATGCTCACTATGGAAGAATACATTGCTTTGACTCAAGGTGACCAAAGATCAGGCATCATATATCCCGAGTTTAAGGATGACATCAACTTTGAGATCAGCTGCCAGTTCATGAGGGAACTTAGACAGAAGCTTTTCACGGGAACTAACGATGATGATGCCCACCTGCATGTGCGAAGAGTATTGGAGATCGCATATCTTTTTCACACTCCAGGAGTCACTCAAGATGCATTAATGCTTAGAGTGTTCCCTATTACACTCACTGGTGCAGCCAGAAGATGGATGAAGTTGCTTCCTACTGGGTCGATCAATACATGGAATCTTTTGGAGGAAGCATTTATTAGAAGATATTATCCTCCGTCAAAGATTGCCAAGATGATGAAAGAAATAAGGAGTTTCAGACAAAAGATGGATGAAATGCTAGATGAAGCTTGGGAAAGATTTAATGACCTTCTATATAATTTCCCAATGCATGATCTCAACAACTATCAGAAAGTCCTTATTTTCTACAACGGGTTAAACATCCCTTCCCGCCAAATGCTCGACTCTCAAGGGCCGATCCCTATGATGCCTCCGGCACAAGCCCTTACATCAATTCAAATGATGGCTGACCATTCACGAAATTGGTATGATGGAGCAACCACCTGGGCCATAAATAGCAATAGCTTGGATGACATTGGCAACATCACCAAGCAGCTTGATATACTTGGATGTGATATAAATATGGCTAAGGAAGACATTCATGCTATACAAGAGCATTCTCGCCAAGAAGAATATGAGCAGGTCGGGTATGTGGAATCATTGGAGGAAGCCGTCAAGAAATTCTCGGATAATTTAAAAAGGATGCACGACTCGAATGACGAAATGATTAGGGAATTCAAGGACGGCGCGGACCTGAATTTAAAGAAGCTTAACGATAAGAGGAAAAGCTTGGAGGCTAAACTTGAAGAATTTAATCAAAAGGTCCTGGAAAGTAAAAAGAATGCGGTCGGAACTATCAAAGCAACAGTGGGAAAAGATGAAAGAAGTCAACAAGGAGCCGGTTCCTCGTGATTTACCTTATATCAGACCCTATGTACCACCTATCCCATTTCCAGGACGTTTGAAGACTGTGAGAAAAGAAGAAACAAGCGACGATCAATTGAAGAAAATGGAAGCAAAGAACTTACAGAGTGATGAAGCAACGCCACAAGCTAATGAGGAATCAACCACAACACAAAATGGTATTACTTCTAACTCTTCTTTTATTCCTGACAATCTTGCTTGTTTTTCTATTCAGGATGCTGAGATTATGGATGAAATCGTGCAACCTATTACATCACCCGATGATGGCTATGTAGCTTCGGCTACTGAACCTATTTTAGTTGATCTTGCAATGGAATTAGAGGACAAGATCTTGGACACTTCAGTGATTAACGAGAAGAAATACGAGCCTATTAATCAGCCACGTCACGAGGTGAACCAATCATCAATGCCATCAACTAAAACGGGTAAGGTATGGAGGGAAATGACATCTCCTTTCAGGTATGATCATAATTTATCATTTCCCCATCCCGTAGCAATTTCACACCCTTATGGTGTTTATTGCTATTTTCACCCACACTTGATTTCAAGTGAGGGGATGAACACCCTTTTACGTAGTAAATAAGGGTGGAGTTAAGCTCGTGACTCGAACAGAAACAAGCGCTTCGTGGGAGGCACCCCATGCATATCTTTTCATTTTTCATGTTATTAGTATAGTTGGGTTTTGTATTTTCTAACCACTTTTGTAGGAAACGAGGAAGTAATTGCTGCTGCAGTTTGATGATCAGACCAGAGTTACGGCGTAACTCATCTTAGTGATTACGCCGTAATCAAATTTTTAGCAGCAGAATTCTTGACGCATTAATAATTATGGCGTAATACCATCTCCGTGGTTACGCCGTAACCACTCGCTTTGCTGCTTATGTTAGGTTTTGCCAGTTACGGCGTAACTCCCTCAAAAGAGTTACGACGTAACCTTCCTCTGCTTTAATTATTTCATTTTAAAACACAATAACCTTGTATTAGTTTTAAATGAACTTTGTGGGTGTGTTCCCTGTAAACCCTCACGAGACTACACTCGTCCACTTGGGACACCAAGTGGTTTAAAAGGCTTGTTGCATTCGCTAAATGCAACCGTGATTCCTACGAAAGTGAGTTAGGTTTTTCATTTTCTTTTTTTACTTGTTGTTTTTCTAGTATGATGCGTTTGGTTGTCTTAAGTGAATTCAGATTATTAAAGTTTGCTCATGAATCTCAAAGCGGGACACGTTTGTTCGTGTGTCTTTGATCATGCCGAGCAAATCCAAGGGAGTTTTCTGTTCCAATTCTAACCCTTCTTATCTTTCATTTATATGCTTAAGTATGACCCAAGTGGGGGGAAGGGATTAGACATGGACACCCGCTTGATTTTACTTGCCCTTATTTTTCTAGTTTTTGATGAAAAGTGTTTCATTAATAAAATTTTGACATGTTTTTCATTACTTAACTGGATTAATCTAGACTGAGCGAACCTACCCTATAGTTCCATTGTGTGAGGATAAGCCTTTCCATTTTCCCCTTATACATAAATTCATAAAAATGAGTGTGCCGGTGGCTGTAGTAGACTTTAGAACTTGGCCTTGTATATCTTTTCGAGACCATTATCATGAGCATTACACTGAGGTAACTTGGTGTGATCGGTGCAGCTAGGATTTAAGGCAATTTTAGGATTAAACCCAAATAGCCCATATATGTATTGTGTATATTGACTTTTCACAACGATCAGTCAATCCCCCTGTTAAACCCTTTTTGTTGCACTCACCATTAGTGCAAGATACTCCTAGATACACCCTTCAGAGCCTTTCCTTACATTTTGTTCAGCATATATATGTGTCGTTACACCCATCGCCTAACCTACCCTGTAGTTTCTTATGTCCATGGTCCGGGCGTTGTTGGTTAATTTTGGTTCCACTAGTGAAAGTCGCGGGTTTTGAATAAAGGGTTATGGAAGAAAATCGGGTTTAGATGATAGTTGATCTCAAGTGGGTGGATAATTTTTATGTTCATCCATGTATACCTTGTCTTGCATCGAAAAAAAAAAGTGAAAATGTGAAAAAAAAAAGCATGCAAGCTAGTGTTTTCGCCTTGATTCAACTGGCGCAAATTTTTACATATCCGTTTTGTCTTACGGATAAAATTAGAAACCCGAACATTTCTATCTCGCCTTTCAAATTTTAATAAATATTCGTACAATGGGGACATTGTACAGTTCAAGTGGGGGGATGAGAGATAGAAATGGTTAATTTTGATAGAAATATGTGCTAAATTGACCCAAATTTTAAAACTTTTTATATAGCACATTCTTTTTTCATTGATGATGAAGGCCGAGTTAATGCATCTTATTTGCCTAGATTATGGAGTTTATGAGGCACTACATTACATTTCTTATGCATTAACTCGTGTATTGGATAATTGAAGACCCCTTGACTCTTGACCCTCGATTTTTGCTATGGGATTGAATGCGACTAGTGGTGGGGTGACTGTGGACTTAGGAATCTATTTGTTTCATGTCTTTTTATTTACACCCATTCAAATTTCTCATGCCTTATCCTACCCTTGGTCGTGAATCGAGCTTAGGTGAGGAAGCGAGCAATCATTGGTGTCTTGGCCATGGTTTTGGTCATGTATCATTGGTTTTGTCCCCCTCACCGTAGCTCGTTAGTAATGACAAGATAACCCCGTAAGCCTATGTTGTGTCAACCCATTGCCTTTTAGAATAGTTGCATCTATAGACTCTAGTGGTGGAGATTAGTATCTTTGCCAAGCCTATGATAGAATACTCACCATGACTGAGCAGTTGAGTGATCACCCCAAATATAAACACGTGAATTATGAGAGAGAGTGTGATTTCAATTCCCTTTTCGTGAGGTGCTCGGTTTGGAATTTTCTAGCTTAGGAGATTTTTAAACTCATAACTTCCAATTAAGCCTGGGAGATATCTTTTTAAGAATTATTTAAAGAGTCTACTTGAGGACAAGTAGGATTCAAGTGGGGGGATATTTGATAACATCAAATTAGCCTGATCTTTTATATATCAAATTCCCGTGTTTATGGCCTCATTTGTATTAATATGGTACTTAATTCTTTCATAATCGTTCATATTTGCATTTCAGGATAAATGAGGCGTTGGAGCGGAAAAGAAGTGATAAAAGGCCAAGTATATGTTCTGAAGATTGATTTACGAGGGCCTTTGGATTTTATGTGAAGATTACGCCGTAACTAGCTAATAAGGTTACGGCGTAAATATGAGCTTTGAAGGATACGGCGTAACCAATTCTTATGGTTACGTCGTAATTATTTTTGTGAAGGTTACGGCGTAATGTTGCAATTTAGTTACGACGTAGAGATAATTTCGGAATGGATGATCATGTATGGAAGAAGGATTACTGCGTAACTCGGATAATTAGTTACACCGTAATTAATTACTTGGGCGCAAAGTTTCGAGGTCCAGGGATTTGAAGCGGCAAGTTAATATTTATTTTATTCACTTCGAGGACCAAGTATAATATATCAAGAACGACGAGGGGCTGAAACCGTAAGTACTTATAATGGCATAAGGACTTGATATGAAATACCGCGCTACTTCAGGGGCCAAAGATGAATCTAAGACCATTTAAGTTTAATAAACATGGTATACATGAAAAGTACGAAACTTAACACTTACGGCGTAGTTACTTATTTTAGTTACGGCGTAACTTTTGTTACGACGTAAATAATAAATTTAATTACGCCGTAAGCATGTCGAGGCCTATAAATACAACCCTAAATCTGCATTTTCTAGTATCTCTCTTCACCCTTCTCCTAGGGGTCGATTAGGGCACCACTCCAGGGCATTTTCCAGTAGTCCGAAGCCAGTTTTGAAGGAAGAATTCACTCGCAATCATCATCATTATTAGCTCTACATCAAGTAATTTGTATCAAACATTATGTTCAATTCAATTCATGATTTATTCATTTTTGTTGGTATGATTTACTATATGTTTGGCTAAGCACCTCTTGGTGCTGGCCTTGTTATGATTCCTTAATTGTTTTGTTTGCGTTTACTTTACTTCCGTATAATTATTTCTAAGTGTATGCATGCATAGTTTATTGGTAGCCACCCTTGGTTTGGTAGTTTTGAATGGCGGTAGAGGCCAATTGCCTAGGAGATATGACCAACTGACCCTAGGTGAGTGGACTGAGACGGGAAGGGTAAGATATGACCAGCTGACGACCCTTTCTACTTGTTCGATTTGACCAACTGATCACCTATCGTTTGGATGAACTTAAGAATTAGGGGGTGAGTGTCTAAGTTCCTAACGGCCGGGCACTCACTTTTATAAATCTAGCATGTAGCGGTACTTAATGACTCGGCTTAGGGGACCAGGAACAATAGGACTTATGACGGTGCGCCTGATTTCTCCTGTGGTGGCATCTTTGCTGATAGGTTAGGGCGAATTGACCAAATGCTATCCTCTCGACTTTGACCCCACCTGAAGTAATTGGAAGTAATTAGACGTTGACATTACTAGCTAGGATGAATAACTAGGTTAGCACCACTATCCTTCATTGATCACACCTCTTGCCCTTATCTGCTTTCTTTTATTTCCTTGTTTTATTAGTTAATTTTATTATTTCAATCTTAAAAGCAATTAATATCGTGACATAGACTTAAGTTAATTTCCAATCCACGTAGCTCTTGGGACGAACTCGGTTTTACCGAATACTACACTACACACGACCGGGTACACTGCCCGTTAGTGCACTAGGGTAGACCATAGGTATAGCGAGACACTATAAATATTAAGACCTGGTCAGTTAAACCTGCATCATGTAGTGATTCCAAAGGTGCTTTACACGCCGTAAATCACGTTGAATGTCTTAAGCATCAACCAACTGGAAGACCAAGGGTTCGTATTGACTTATGGCAATGGTACGTGTCAAATAAGGTATATGTTTGACAAGGATGAAGGTACCTTGGATATGGGTGATGATAGGATGGTTAAGGATCACCACGAATTCATGGAATATTATTACAAGTCAATAGACCCTAGTGATGAATGTTCTTTGATCAAGGGAATGGAAGAGTTGGAGATGGATAGGGATGATAGCCAAGACTACGTTTATGACGAATATCTTAGTCTTAATGAAACGCTATATCATTTAAAGGTAAACACTTTTCCACGCTTGTTGTCGTTTTTAGATTTGCTTAAAATCGACAAACTAATGTTTAAGAATTGGGAGATTATGGGAAAGAAATTTGTTAAATTTTTGGAGTGGTTTTACCTTGGATATTTGGGCCAAGATGTGTTGGGGACGTTACCACCGGTTGTAGGGTAATTAAGATAGATTTTCTAACATTATACAAGTTTGTGGATGACATGGGAGGATACATGAATGTATCGTTCAATAATATGTAGAGTGATGTCGCTATGCTTTTGGGATTGGCTCGCGAGAATGAGCAAGAAGTGAAAGAGTGCTATAGGGAGTACATAGCACTAGTCAAGATTTACTACGAAGAGGCGCGAAGATTGGGGCATGGAATGCCAAGGATAAATATGGTCGGTCAAGAGGAACCATATGGCGATGCAATGATAAGCGATGATATAGGGGGCGCACGAGGAGAAAGTCCAAGGAAAAAGTGCAAGTACGCTCACGAGGAAGCCAAGAAAGATAGAGACACGGAAGGCACCACAAGTAAAGGAAGCAAGGATAACACATCAAACGGTGACGACTTTGTCGTCATCACGTGAAGAAAGAAAAGACCAAGGAAGGCAAGACGTTTAACATTACAAAATTAGGAGGGAGATGTAACCTTTTTTTTAATGTTTGTATGTTAAAATTACATTATTTACATTATGTTTTATGTTAATGGGTCAAAAGGGGAATGGACATGGGTTGGGTCATGCAATGATCCAAACGCCCCTTTAGTTTGTTAGTTAAGTTTGTTAGGCCTTTAAGTGGCGGTTACAATGACAGTTACACCATGAAACGTCACCGTGGTTCTTCTCAATGGTTGTGTCGTTTCATGATGTTTAAATAGGATCTAGATGGAGTCATTTGTATTACAACAATTCAAATTTCAAGTTTATGTTATTTCAGTATTTACATATCTTGTGTTTATTATCTTATACTTTTGTATCTCAATACCACACGCACACCATGGTTAATTACAAGGCGATTATACAACGTAGATGGTTCGATGTTAAACCTGTGAAGGGTACCCTACATTGGTATCAGAGCCAAAGGTTCAAAACCTGGGAAAGGGCATCAGAAATGAAGGTTGCAAGATTACAAGTTTGATTCAACGTTAAAGACACCAAGGAACACGTTGGAATGGAAGAGTCTCGGTGGAAGGGGTGTTGTTTCAAAACAGAAAACAACACCTGAACAAGGTTGCACAATGACTAGGGATTGGCACGAGAGGATGAGCAAGAGGTTAAAGAATGCTATAGGGAATTTATAGCGTTGGTCAAGATTTACTATGAGGAAGCGCAAAGATCGGTGCAGGAGAAGCCAAGGAAAGAAATGGCCGGGCAAAAGGTACCATTTGGTTTTGCAAAGATGAGCGTTGAAGTAGGGGATGCACATGGAGAGTCTCCAAGGAAGAAGTGCAAGTTTGCTCAAGATGATGCCAAGGAAGATGGATTGCAACATGGAAAGAACAAACAATCGTTTGTTTTGGAAAAATACCGAAAGGTATTGAAGGTTGTTGTAGATACGGTTGAAAGGATACCAAGAAGAAGAACATCAAGGATTGTTCTTGTTGAAAACGTTTTGGAGATAAATGACAAAACAACAACAACAACGAAATAAAAAAAACAAACACTCCTTTGTTTTTGGAAGGATACCGAGAGAAGTTTTCAAGATTTTGTGGAAGAGGACTTGGAATTCGAGATAAAAGAAAACAACAAAAACATTTGATTGTTTTGGAAGAAAACCGAGAACAACAAGTTCTAGGCACAGTTTGAGAAAGTAGAATTCAAGTTGACACACAAAAGGAAACACCAACGTAAGGAACAAGTTTGTGAACAGAATCGAAGTCGCAAATAAAGGAAAAGAACGCGTAGAAAGGCGTGAAGATTTGAAGAACAAGACTTAAACAATTAGGGGGGAATTGTTGGACCGTAATTGTAAAAGTCTTGTTGGACAAGGTTCAAAGTATAGTGAACGAAAGCCAAGGGACTGAATATATTACTTTGATAGTTAATATCCGTTTGGCAGTTAATAGCGGTTATAGATAGTTATTGGCGGTTACAAAAGTTAGTTAAAAGTTAGTTATTTTCGAAAAAGACATGATGGTTCAAACATGTCGTTTGGAACCCTATATATAGATTAGTATGTAAACGTTTTATAGTAGTGTATGAAATTACAATGTAACCATGTTATGTTGTTAGTAATATATAGAATCAAATTCTTGTTAATCTTGTGCGTATTTCGATCCTGTGGAAATCACGAATAAACCGTTGCAACGATTCTACATTTCTCAGAATTGTTTTCAAACACTTACCTTGTGAGCAGGTAAGTCTAGGTCTTTATTCGCCTTAATAACTTTCCAGATATTTTGTGCACTGCAAGAAAAATCTGAAGCAGGAACAACTACTTGCCTATCACCCGCTAGACCGCCAGGTGCAGTAGATTGGAAGAACTTTTGCCTCAAACCATCCACCTTACAAAACACACACAAAAAAAATAAAAAGAATGAAAAACTATATGTTGCAAAAACAAATTAACAATTACAATTGATTGCTAGCATACCTGGAGTCTAAACTGTTCCTCTTTCTCTTCATAACTAACTAGCACAACAACTTGAATCTGGTAACTCGATAGATGAGAAGTTGTGATATTAGATAATTTTAAAGATAGTTGAAGTGCAATATTTAGGTTCTTACGTTAAAAACATCGCTCAATTGGGTGTGTTTGTGGGCTTCTGGCTTGGGAATGCAATTCCATATCTACAGCAAATAACATGTTATCATAAGTGGCAAGTCATGTTAGTTTTTAAGGTTAGCAAGACAATGAAATAAGTTACCCTCAGGATATCTTTCTTCAAGTCAGACTCTAGCTTTTCAATAGGTGTCTGAAAAAAAAATTTAAAAAAAAAAATAATAATAAAAAATTCAATTTAGTTTATGTTCCCCTTACACCATGTACAAACATTTCTAGTTTGTAAAATTTATACCTTCGTTTTATCACGTATGACGAACATTAAAGTTATTTTACGTGGACCAAATAAACGCAACATAGCCTGAAAGCATCAACCATAATATTAGCAAATAGACGGTTCCAAAATAAATAAAAAGATATTTTTCAAAAGGGGACAAAACTTGGGTTGTGGTTACCATTTGGTACAAAAGATACATCTCTTACCAAAATGGTCATGTGCGAATGTGTGATTCCACTAATTTGTTGACACGTGTCAGAAAAGAAGTACAATCCCAATCAATCACTATCAAATCTTGTTTGACTTCTATAAACAAATGTGCGAACGACGGATGTGCGAATAAAATCTACTTTATTGGGAATGAACAACTTTTCAGGAATAAAATCTTTTTAAAATCTACTTTACCGTTCGCACATTAGCCGGAATTCGCACAACCGTCGTCCACACATATGCTGGTCGGGGATTGTACTAATGGTTGGGGGTGTGGGCCAACAAATGATTGGAAATGTACTTCTTGCCATTTTGGAAAGAGGTCTATTTTTTGTACCATATGATGACCATAACCCCCTTTTGAGGAATGAATGTACAAATACTGATAATGTACCTTGAATACAGTTCTCAGAAGAGGTTTATTTGAACCATGCTCACGCCCAATATCATGGCACCAGCTATGTCGTAACACATAAATCCAGAAACACAACTTTAATGTACAAGAAGTTCAGATAAGAAACTCAGAATAAGATTATATGGAGTTACCAGCAAGCTTACATGTTTATAAGCACTATATCAGAAATAGCAAGCACAAAAAGCGCACTTCGTTTCTCGAATGCAGTATCATCCTGAATAAATACTAGAATCTTGTAAATGAGAGCAAACAATAATGATGAAATCACAGCTGAAAGGAATTTATTTTTTTTGAGTAACCTCTCCTCGTTCACTTCCATCAGTACCCTCAAGATCTATTACAATTGTGCGAGGTTCATCAATACCAACACATCTTGCTATCCAAATACCTCTGGTGGTCTGACATCTGATGACAAGAACTGGAGATTGGCAAAAATGTATGCATATAAAACAAAATAAAAATAGCAACTGATAACATGCCTTCCATCTTCAGCATGCATTTCCCTGAAGTTGGTATGAAAAAGATGATTCAAAAGTGTACTCTTCCCTGTAGAAACACACCACAGTCAGAACTTGCATATGAAGTTACGAACTATTTTATACTTTTATGAGTGTTTTCTGAAACAACATAAACTAATTTAGGAAATAATGGTGGTTTAGCGTCATGTCGAATTAATAAGAGTTCTTTTAAACAAGACATACCACTGCTCTGTGGACCCATGATAGCAACGACGGCATAAGAAAGCCCGCATTCTTCAAGTTCCACTTGTTTGATAAAATTATCAAGTTTATCTGCCCTGAAAGCACCATCCCCATCTATGAACTGGGTGGAGTCACATTTGATTTCGTGGTCTGAAAGAAGAAATCAACCCATGTAAACTTTAAAAGATATACAATTCATCACATGATCAATCTCAAGTTTAACATATGTATTGCACAACCATTAAGTTTTCCCAACCCAATAGCTACTAGAGTAGAATTAGTAATGTCAAAATAGCCTGAGAAGGTTTAGTTACCGACACTACCTAAAGTATTCCCAACACGTAAAATTCTTGCAAGTTATCTATAATCTATAACTCTACTTATAATTTAGTAAAGATGTTTTCAAATATCAAGTCTTAAACTTTTAAATTTCACTTGCTAATTTAAGACTGATGTATACAAATTTGTAACATAGATAAATTAAATGTAATTCTATTTGTTAACGTAAAACAGTTGCATTTTATTTTACTAAATGTAATTTGTTGAAATCAAGAATGACTAAAGACTAGAAAAATAAAACAACCTTTGTTATACTCATTTATATATCATATAATACATTTCATCCGAGTATTATGACAAGAAAGCTTGATCCGTAATCATATACATAATAAAGTTTTTGATTACCTATCGCATGCATGGTCTTAAGATGAATTTTGTGCGCTACAATACAGAAGTTTTAGTGAATCATGACGTTTGATCTACACATCCAACATGTTGTATCGAGAATATTTGCATAAATGAATAAACCACATGTGTACTGATGTAGCAAAATAGAACAGTAACCAAAAAACACCGAATGAAATCTGGGTTGAGTCGCGGACTAGGTCGCTCTCTTTAAGACGTTCGTGGTACTGCCAATATAGTGCAAGCAGACTATCAACCACGATGTCCCCAGGATAAAACAGCCCAGTACTCCTCTGTTACGGGTCTCTACTGCACAATAGAGATCCGATAAAACTACACTCTTTTACTGCTTGGAAACTCACAGAATTTTTGGTGAAAGAAGAGAAGAAAAAGTGCATATACTTTGCTTGTTTTCTCAGGTTTTTTATAGGCACAAAAGCCCCATCAAAGAGAGTAACATACCTGGAGATTTCCACTGAGAAAGTGGGAATGTAGTTCTGATTATTATGGGCAGATATTAGTGGGGAATAATACATATATAAGTGGGGAATAATGCAGATATAAGTGGGGAATAATGCAGATATAAGTGGGGAATAATGCAGATAAAGTCTTTTATAAGTGGGGAATAATTTCCTCTTTCATAATGTTTTTAATAATTCATAAAAATGTTTCAACAATCCCCCACTTGAATTTTTAAAAATATTTCCATCAAGCAGTAGTCAACATTATTTAAGATTGAGCATAAACAAAGGTATCTTTTGACTTGCACCTTTGCGTAGTGAGTGCAATTTAGAATAAACAAGAGTGACTGGTGGGCTTAACTCTATCTCTAACATTGCACCACACACAAGCTTTTCAAAGTGCAGTTTTAAAAGCCTGTGCTTTAATGGCCATGCACGTCTATCCCAGTATAGTGAACGCTCTAGAAATTTGCCTACAATTTCATAGGAATCGGCCACACTTCCATATTCACATAGGTGAGTCTATCAAGAGTACTCCTGTAGCTATATACTCCACTCCAAATGGAGTATAGACGTCATTAAGAGTTTCTATTAACTCATCCTAATATCGCTTCAGGAATTCATGCCTCACATTTTTAATAGCATGATCAACTTCATATCACATCATAATTTGTTGTTACCCGTTGAACCTATTTCATGGGATCTCCAATTTATAGGTCGGGTTACCATCATGTGTGACTCATCATTCTATAGGCATAAGTCCCATTCCCTTTGATGTATTAAGGACTTTCTTTCTAGATAATCCTTTCGTCAAAGGATCAACTAAGTTTTTATCCGTGCGTACATGATCCACTCGAATTGCTCCTGTAGTTAGGAACTCTCTAATAGTATTATGTTTTCGACGAATTTGTCACTTCTTACCGTTGTAATAACGGTTCTGAACTTTTGCAATAGCCACGGTACTATCACAATGGATCAACACAGCTGGAATCGGTTTTTCCCATAAAGGGATCTCAGCTAACAGACATCTCAACCAACTTGCTTCTTCACTAGCAGTGGCTAGTGCGATTATTTCAGACTCCATAGATGATTGAGATAATATTGTCTGTTTCTTAGACTTCCAAGAGACCGCTCCACCAGCTATGCTAAAAATATAGCCGCTGGTAGCTTTGGAGTCATCTGACAAAGTGTTCCAATTGGCATCGCTATATCCTTCAAGGACAGCTTGAAACTTATTGTAATGTAATCTAAGGTTAATGGTTCGTTTAAGATACCTCACAACCCGTTCTATAGCATCCCAATGCTCAACACCAGGTCTACTAGTAAACCTGCATAATAATCCCACGACATAAGCTATGTCTGGTCTAGTGCAATCAGTGGCATACCGAAGGCTGCCAATGAGACTCGCATATTCAGATTGTCTAACACTATCACCATTGTTTTAAAACAATTTGACAGTTGGATCGAAAGGTGTACAAGCAGGTTTACAATCAAAGTAATTATATTTCTTTAAGATCTTCACAATGTAATGAGACTGATCTAAGGAAATTCCAGATTTAGACCTTGTAATTTGGATACCTAAGATCACATTTGCTTCTCCTAAATCTTTCATATCAAAGTTTTTGCATAAAATGGATTTCACATTGTTGACAACATGTAAATTAGATCCGAAAATGAGTAAATCATCCACATACAAACATATTATAGTACAATGTCCATTTTCAAATTTATAATATATGCATTTGTCACTTTCATTTACACTAAAACCATGTGAAATCACAAGATTATCGAACTTCTCATGCCATTGTTTAGGAGCCTGTTTCAAACCATACAAAGATTTATCTAACTTACACACTTTATGTTCTTGACCATGAACTATAAATCCTTCAGGTTGATCCATGTAAATTTCTTCATTTAAATCACCATTCAAAAAAGGCCGTTTTAACATCCATTTGATGCACAACAAGATCATGTATAGACGCTAGAGCAATAAGCACACGAATAGTTGTAATTCTAGTAACAGGTGAGTATGTGTCAAAGAAATCTACATTTTCTCTTTGTCTAAATCCTTTTGCAACTAAACGTGCCTTAAACTTATCGACTGTACCATCTGGTTTTAACTTCTTTTTAAGCTCCCATTTGCAACCTATCGTTTTACAACCTGGTGGTAAGTCAACTAGATGCCATGTTTCATTTAATTCAAGGGATTCCATTTCGTCATTAATAGCTTCTTGCCACATATCAGCATCTAATGAGGTTAAGGCTTCTTGTAAGTTAATTGGATCTTCTTCTATTGTGAATGCGCAAAATTCAGGTCCAAAATTTTTAGTGATTCTAGCTCTCTTACTCCTTCTAGGTTCATTATCTAAATCATCATGATTTTCCTTAGTCAAAGGAAAGTTACTCGATGAAGTACCCCCACTATTTGTCGATTTAAACGGAAATTTGTGTTCATAAAAATCAGCATCATTAGATTCCAAGATAACACGAGATTTTAAATCAAAGAACCTATACGCTTTACTATTCAAGGCATAACTAATAAAGACACATTCAAAAGCTCTACTAGCAAGTTAAATCCTTTTTGGGTCGGGAATTCTTACATATGCCAAACAGCCCCAACTTCTAAAATATGACAGATTAGGGGGCTTATTTTCATGATCTCATATGGAGAAATTTTACTTTTAGATTTAGGAACTCTATTAAGTACATAACACATAGTCAAAAGTATTTCCCCCCACCAATGGGGAGCTGCACCAGAATTTAACAAAGTTGCACTTACTAATTCAGTAAGTGTTCGGTTTTTTCTTTCTGCTTTTCCATTCATTTCTGGTGAATAAGGTGCAGTTTTTTCATGTACAATTCCATGCAATTTATAAAACTCAATAAAAAGGGTCGAATCATACTCGGTACCTCTATCGCTACGAAGTATTTTTATTTTTCTACTAAACTGGGTTTCAATTTCAGCAATAAACACTTTGAACATATCAAGAGCATCATTTTTATTTTTCATCAGGTAAACAAAAGTATAGTCTGAACAATCATCGATAAAAGTTATGAAATAACGTTTTCCATTTCTTGTTAAAGTGCCATCAAGTTCACATATGTCAGAATGGATCAATTCAAGGGGCTCGGTTACTCTAGCTACAGATTTATGAGAAGTTTTAGTGATTTTAGCTTGACTACATTATTCACATTTTTCAAAGTCATTTAAGGATACTTTAGGAATTAGACCTAAGTTACTCATCTTCTTAATTAGTCTCTTGTTCACATGACAAAGTCTAGCATGCCAAATATTAAAAGTGCACAACATGTAAGCAGAAGCATTCATTTTATGAACTTCAACATTCAACTTAAACATACCATCAGTTGCATACCGTTCTTGGTTAAAGTAAACACATCAGCCCCTAGAGTCTGAACAAACCCCGCCTTGTTGAGAAGGTAGCCCGAGACCAGATTCTTCCTCATCTCAGGTGTGTGCATAACATCTTTGAGGATCAATGTTTTTCCAGAGGTAAATTTGAGTTCTACATTCCCTATACCAGCAACATTAGTGGTGTGGTGATCTCCAAACAACACTTTCTTGTCCTCGAAAGCAGGAGAGTATGTCTTGAACATACTTCGATCGTAGCAGACATGGATTGTTGCACCACAGTCTACACCACCCTTCAGATCCACCTATAAGGTTAATCTCAGAGATCATAGCTATTAATGGTAGCTCTTCAGTCAGGTTAGCACTTGGAGTAGTGTTTGGCCTGTTCCGACACTTGCGTGCCATATGACCCGGTTTGCCACAATTAAAACAAGTGAACACATCCGAGTCATTCTTAATAGGGGGTTGTTGCTGCTTATATTGGTTCCTTTGCGGGTTCCAATTCTGTTGATTGTTCTGAGGTTGATTATTGCGGTTTTGGGTCGGTTTGCGGTTCTGATACTTGAAGTTTTTGCCATTTGGTTTCAGAACAGCAGTAGATCTTTTGTTAGTGTTGTTATTAGTAGAAACAACAAGCACTTCATCTTTCTGGTCTTGTTTACGAGCTTCCTCCTCAATGCGAAGGCGAGTGATCAGACTTTCTAAAGAAAATTCTTTTGTTTTGTGCCTGAGAACATTCTTAAAATCTTTCCAAGATGGAGGTAATTTATCAATAATAACAGCAACTTGAAATTGATCGTCTCAAGACATACCTTCAGAGATGATTTCATGAGCTACCTTTTGAAGTTCATGGGATTGCGCCTCAACTGACTTATCATCAGTCATCTGGAACTTGAGATAGCGGCTCACCGCATACTTCTTGGTTCCAGCCTCTTCGGTATCATATTTCTTTTGCAACGTCTCCCATAACTTATGTGCAGTAACATCGTCAGAATTGTAGTAGTCATAGAGATCATCAGAAAGCCCATTGAGAATGAAGTTTTTGCACATAAAGTCATTCTCAGTCCAATCTTGCAATGCTTTAGTTTGTCTCTCTTTTTCCCATAACTCGGTGGTCTCAACAACAACCGGTTTTGGGGAAGTAAGAGCAGATGCAACCTTCTTCATGGTGAGAAAAAACAACATCTTTTGTTTCCATCGTTTGAAGTGAACACCCTCAAAACGAAACGGCTTGTTGATATCAGCAACAACAACACCAGAGACCTCATCGGTAGACATAGTATTCATCATGGCAGAACTGAAACATCTTAAAATTGTTGTAGCAAAATAGAACAGTAACCAAAAAACACCAAATGAAATCTGGGTTGAGTCGCGGACTAGGTTGCTCTCTTTAAGACGTTCGTGGTACTGCCAATATAGTGCAAGCAGACTATCAACCACGACGTCCCCAGGATAAAACAGCCCAGTACTCCTCTGTTACAGGTCTCTGCTGCATAATAGAGATCCGATAAAACTACACTCTTTTACTGCTTGGAAACTCACAGAATTTTTGGTGAAAGAAGAGAAGAAAAAGTGCATATACTTTGCTTGTTTTCTCAGGTTTTTTATAGGCACAAAAGCCCCATCAAAGAGAGTAACATACCTGGAGATTTCCACTGAGAAAGTGGGAAGGTAGTTCTGATTATTATGGGCAGATATTAGTGGGGAATAATACAGATATAAGTGGGGAATAATGCAGATATAAGTGGGGAATAATGCAGATAAAGTCTTTTAGAGCATCAGGTGTCGTGACAAGCTTCAACTTCGTCGTCGCGCCACCTCAGTGCCACATCAGCATCCTATTTTTCCACAACTAACCACAACAAACCCCCTCCTCACTCATAACAAACCTCAACCTCTTCATTTGGGTCCCACCACTACCACTTTATTTTTTTTATTCAATTTTCACTTCCAAATAAAAACTAACTAAATTCATTTCATTCAAATTAAAAATACAATACATAACACAATAATAAAAAAACAACACGATACGGGAAAAAAAAACAACACGATTAAAAAAAAACAACACATACTACCGGATTTAATCTTCGACATCCCAATTTGGGCAATTTTTCAAAATCTCCCAAACGTGAACATACTTGAACTCTTTTCTACCAAATTGTTGCTGGAAGCTTAGTTTCGCATTTTCGAGATGAGTGTGGTCATTTTGAGCACTTCGACGCTGCAACTGTTTGTAAATTGCGTTGAACCTTTTGCAATCGACGTTAATCCTCGTCCATTTACCCGTGATTGAATTTTTTGTACGATGGTCATCGGTTGTCTGATTATTGAACATATGCATAACGTCGTTCCAAAAAATATTTTCGGAACGGTTATTTTGCATATCCATAGCTTGCGAAATTTCTATCCAAACTTGTGCAAGCAAGATTTCTTCAGACTTGTTCCACTTCAAATTTTGAGACATTTGTGTGTGTTTTTTTTGAATTGATGTAGATGTGAAAAAAATGGTGGTTATAAGATGTTATTTATATAGGTGTAATTCAAATTCAAATTTTAAAGCCGTTTACTGTTGAGCGGGGTAATTCAAATTCAAATTTTAAAGCCGTTTACTGTTGAGCGGGGTAATTCAAATTCAAATTTTAAATTTTAAATTCAAATTCAAAAACCGGGTACTGTTGGGCGGGGTAATTCAAATTCAAAGTTTAAATTCAAATTCAAAAACCGGGTACTGTTGGGCGGGGTATTTCAAATTCAAATTTTAAATTTTAAATTCAAATTCAAACGGTTAAGTTTTCTATATATAGTATCATACCAGCATTAGTTTCACACACAAATAACACAATTCACACACAAAAAAAAATGTCTCGCAAAGACTTTTCTCAGCAATTCCCCAGCCCAGAGAAGTTGCCGGAAACCAGCTTTCCGTCCCCAGATCACTTGCCGGAAACCAACTTTCCAACTCTGCCAGAGTTTGAAGTTTACTCAACACCACCGGAAAATGTCTTTCCGGTGGGGTTTGAAAACATCCCGTACCTCCCAATTGTTCCAAGTCCACCTGTGTTCACAGGTGGATTTTCAAAACCACCCAAGCGGGTTAAGTGAGGCTTCCCTCCGGCAGCTGGAGCAAGATGAAGAAAACGTCAGGGAGATACTGCAAGAGCAGGCACGTGAAGAGGCTGCTCGCCGTGAGCAAGAAGCACGGGAGGCTCAGTACCTCCAAGACAACTATTTCGACATAATGGAGAGTCGATACATGAATGGGGAGTTTTATTCTCCGCCAACAAGTGATGATGGTTGGGACTCGGATGACTTGTTTTTTTAAGTGTTTAGTAGTTTTATTATGTATTTCATGTTTTTATGTTGTTTTTAGGGATCCCTCTGTAGTTTTAATGTTTAAGCTTATTATGTATTTCATGTTTTTAGTTAATCTTTCAACTTTCAGTTTTTTTGTTTAACCACGAGAAGCTCAGTACCTCTACGAACCTTTCGAAATCAATAACACTTCACCTTCACCTTATTATATAAAACTTTACAAATCTTTAACTTAAAAACAAAAAACAAAAGAGAGAAAAAAAAAGTACAAGACTCTGCCTCGTCATCCCGACGATCTCAACTCTCACGGCGGATCACGGCGAGCCACCTCGGTGTGGCGGCGGCCCACGGCGGGGCTCCACGTCACCCACGACGAGCCACAACAACGACCACACCGGATGCTCTTATAAGTGGGAAATAATTTCCTCTTTCATAATGTTTTTAATAATTCATAAAAATGTTTCAACAATTACTGATTATTATTTTAAGGATTACAAGTCTCCTCCCTCATACCACCATGCAATCAAAACCGCATCTTAATGTTTGCGTTGCATTGTGCGGTTAAAATGCTAGTTATTACTAATGCAACAATTTACTATCCCTCTTAACACATCTACAACTACTTATAGACTTATTCTTCACAAGACCTTCTTCAATATATATATATATATATATATATATATATATATTTGTAAGGAGAGTTGTGCTTGAGTCAATTGACCCAAGTTCAAGTCCCATCCTTGGCATTTGCTTCATATAGGTACCCACCTCCGCATAACCTATGGGCACACTGGAGAGACTTTGTGGAATAAGAGCTCAAGGGTCCGAGTCTTGGCTCGAGCTCACTCTGGTTGGTGCCCTACTAGGTCAGGAGAGTTGCCGGAGTTATTACTTGTGGGGTGGACAATGGCTAGTGCCAAAAGGCACTCTACACCTTTTTTTGTGGAATTTGTAAGGATGCAACCATGAACACAAAATTTCGAATCAATGATCTAGCTAGTTTGTAAATTAATTCTCGTGTTTTGCAATATATATAGCACAACAAGAGGCAAACAGATCCAATGTGTCTATCAAAGTTACAACATGCATAAGCTTATACTGTATAACCTTAAGATAAGATCAATATTTAGTAAAAATTTGAGTAAAAAGAAGTTAGCATAGAAAAGCTAACTACCATCAAATTTGAGCTACCGTCACCAAGAATTTAATGCTCGTGCTAGTATTAGATCTAGATAACATCAACAAAAACAGGTATGATTTATATAAAGAAGATCATTTCAATGCCTGGAATTAGGCTTGGATAGTACAGTAAAGTATAAACTCATGACTACGAGATGGTACCCTGTGTGTGAGAATGTTAGCTTCAACTAGATGATTGTGATTTCAAGTCCTATGTGAGATAGTTTGTGGTTTATATATAGTGAGATAGTTAATTGTTGTTCATAATAAAAATATAAATAAAATCACAAAACAAGCAGTTAGCTTAGTGTTATTCTAAAACATAGAAAATACGTACCCATCAAGAACGATTAAAGCTGCTATTTGATTTTGATTTCTGGAAAATGTAGAGTGTGATCTTGTTGAGATGTTTCTGATGTCTTCATAGCTTATTTATAGTCAATTTAGTTGAAGGAGCCACTAATTTTCTCCATAAGTCCAACTTGTTGAAATACGTACCTTTTAGAAAAAAGTATTTGGGAAACTTCTTCCTACAGACCACCAAGAAGTGCTAAGTCAGCACATATTACTTAAATAAAATGCAATATCACCAGTTTAACTATATATAATTACGGGATAAGGATCCTATTATGTACATTTTGAACATGCTAGCTAGGTCGTAATGAGGTGAGAAGATATATAATGTCGGACATTTAGCGTGACACCTGAAATTTATTAGATGCAATACAACTCTCATCCAAATAAAGTTGAAAATTAGTCAAAGAGACCGCGCACCCTGAGGCTTATCACTTTCCGGACCACGCTTTTTTGCATTATGAAAATGGACCAGTTGCTCAGCAATTTTCTTGTAGCCAACCATGGAGTGCCACGTGTCTGACAAAGGTATGACACAAGTATGTATTTGGAGAGTATATGTCATGTATTGTAAGGTATTGTTTTTTGGGCAACCAAAATGTATTTTCGGGCAACTATATGATATTGGGCAACTTGTATTTATACACGAGGATAATATAGTCATTTTACACTGGTTGTATTATAAAACTAATAATAATAACTCAACACGTAGTCACACAACATCACGCGCGCACACACATAATCAAACATCTTCTTGTACAATTTGTAACAGCTTCTACAATTAAACGTCTTCTTCTACATCACGCGCACACACTCACAAACCACATCTTATTGATAGAACCCTCTAAACCCTAATTAATTTTATTGTATAATTCCATATGACAAAATTAAAGTTGTACAATTGTAAAATCGCAGTTCGTTCTACATTGAAGTTGCTGCAAGATATTAAACTATGTTTGTCAAAGAATGAAAACCGCGAAAGGTTGTTCAGGAAAAAAATTTTTGGTGCATGGTTGGATATAAAGTTGTGCGATAATGACTCCCTTCTGATGCATTATGTTTTGCAACACCAGGTATATGTTTCTAACATCTCCTCTGATTCCCCTCCACTAAAATTCCAAATTGGGGATCATTCGTTAAGGTTTGGCCGGAAAGAATTTTGTCTGGTAACAGGGTTTCAATTTGGCAAAGTTTCAAAACCGATTAAACGATCTAGCGCATTTTTCGTTCGTGTATTTCCTTAAAAAAAGAGTAATGGTATAACAAATGTACATGCAATTGATCTTTTGGACCTTGTTAATGACGGAAAAAAGGATGAGAAAAGGTGGTTATCTCTTTCTGATGAGGACGCTGTTAGGGTGTGTCTGCTGGTAGCTGCAGACATGGTGTTTATGGGAAAAAAAGACAGGAATTGCATCCATAAACACTTATTGACCTTGGTTGACGATTTTGAAGCCTGGAATGAATTTCCTTGGGGTGAATATATGTGGCATAAATTTTATCAAAGGACTGTCAATATTATTCATATACACAGAAAAGATCATTTGTTAAAATTGAAAAAGAACTCAAAGTTCAGTGCCACATACAATCTATACGGGTTCGCTTGGGCTTTCAAGGTTAGAATTCTCCGTAGTTTGCACTAATGTATGAATGTCTAGCTTTGATAACATATTTCTTTACAAAAACAGGTTATTAAAAGCTTTTGATTCAATTTTGTTGTGCTATTACTTTTTAATTTCAAAAGTACCTAAAATTAATGTTGTTGTTTTATTGTTATGAAATACTGGTGTTTTGTTCTGTATACAAGTAATATAAAAGTTACCCGTAATTTAGATTACAACAATGTTATAACACATTTTAGTTTGTGATTTATTTTTAAAACAGTAACCAATAAAAGTATTGTTTCATCCTAAACAGGTGACCTTTACTTTGGTAAACCTTGAAACATTTACAAAAACGATAGCTACATAAGTACACGTTTTAAAGATGACAGTTGTGGCTATTACATATTTGGATTTTGGAGACTTATCCTAAAAGCTCACTTTGGTGGGTGAAAGACAATAAGGTCATTCCACGTTGTCTTGCTTGGTCAGGACTTTCAAAGTTTCAGAAAGCGGACTGTTGTAACCTCTTTGGACCGGTATGCATCACACCGTCTTACATTGCTGACCCCACTAACTTGTACCTGAATTTGTTCACATTATATCAGTAATTTTAAATTTTTTTGTTGTTAGGATTCAACTCCCATTGCTGAACTTTCTGCAACACAAGCTGAAATGAAGTAACCGTGGTGTATTGCCAGCGCCCAATTTATAGATGGTTTGTCTGTTCCAGAGACAGACGATGGTGACAAGACTGCAGAGCATTCGAATGAATTCGCGGACGATTTCAATTTAAACTTGTACATGGACGATTTCAATTTAAATGTTTCACAAACGGGAACTACTCATTCGACAAGGGGTCTATTTCGTGAGTTACTGGATTTGGAAAAAAAAGTTTGATGATAGAAAACGGCATTCATTCGGTCAGAAACACACCGTTTGTATTTGATGTGTTTAGGACTGTGAAAAGCAGACTTTCAAAAGTACAGCAACTATTGGGTCTTAATAATGATGCTGCTGTTGATCCTGAACAATCTAAAAGTTGTGCCACCATAAACGACTCTGACGTTACTCCCGATGATCCAAAGGTTTGTATTTACTTTTCAATTTACCTCCAATGTTTATCCCAAACTCAAATAATCGTTCGTGTATACACTTATATCAAACATTGGTCGATACAGGCCACGTCGTGTCATATTGTAGGCCCTAACGGGGATAAGGTTGTCCATGCGGACCATGCAACGGACATTGACAATGATGATGGGCTTAAAGAAACGCAACCATGTAACCTTGGTATTCTTGTTGAAGCTTGTGCCATGACCCAAAAATGTCCTGTTAAGGAATATGGAGGTGAAAGTAGTACTCAACTTCAACCAGTTGCACCTAAAGAGGAAAATAAAATACCCGGTGACCCCATTATTGTACGTTATATTTCACTTACAGTTTAAATATAAGCTATAGCATACGTCCCTACTTATGTATATATATTTAAAATTCAGCAGGAACCAGATTGTGGTAATGATTGGTCATCTTACATAAACGATGAAAAAGTTTCGGGTGAGAATTCTGTAGATGCAATGGATTGTGATAATGAACAGCAAGATGTGGTTCAGAAACAATTGTCTTGCCAACCTGAACCCGTTGACAATATTGTTTGTGTGCAGACAGAAGTAGGAACACCCACCAAAAAAGCTCATGAGGTATCTACATTATCAATAAAACATCGCCGATAAATAAAATATTTTAATGTGCTGTTTTGTAACATACTATATTCTCAAATCTCAGTTTAAAGACAACAACCTGCCATATGCAAATGTGGTTGGCCAAAATGACACACCTATGTTGGGACCTATTTCCTCCCAAGATAATGTCAACAAAAGCGTCGATAAAAAATTGTGTGTTCTGTCTTTAGATTTAATGTATTGTGATGATCAACAAGCGGATGTGGTCGACAAAAATTCGTTTGTTGGCCTTGAATCCAGTAACAATGATGTTGCTGTGGTTAGCCTAGAAGATACACCAACAAAGAAAGACGCTGAAACCCTGAATCTCAGGTTAAACCCAACAAAGTGTCATTTGAAAATGTGGTAGGTCCTAATGACAAACCTCTGTTGGAAGATCTTTTCTCTGATATGAATACAAACAAAAGAAAGAGAGTAAAATTGAACGACAACTTCAGTAAAAGAAGGCGCATTGTACAAACTTACGCGAAGTTGCTTGGGTCTGTCAATTCGGCAAATGGGGTATCAAAAACATCAGCTACTCCTTGCCGCCGTCTTACAATATCGTAGGGTGTCATTAACGAGGCTATTATCCCGGCTACCATTTCAGATGTATAGCACCTTATTAAATTGTAACTGAAATGAATATTTTTTGTTTTTCTGCTAATTTTTCAACTTTGTTTTCAGGAAACATCTGGAAACCCCATAACGTGTCCAGTTACTCGCTTCTATTCACCCACAATTGAACCGTTCGTAGAGGTAGGTTCTGTTTGTTAATCCATTAACATCATTATCATTGGGTGTATGTTATTGAATATATTTATTTTTTAGGAACTTTTACGACACCTGAAATGCAACAAGAATAAAGTTTATTGTTCCTGATTACCTTCGCAACTATTTGAAGATGAAAGAACCATTACTTTATAGGTTTCCTTGGGGCTCCGATGCGGTTATTGCTTATAGGAATTTTTGGGTAGCCTTGGCGTGTGTTGAAGATTGCACCGGCGGGTGGCTTAATGATTTAGTGAGTAAACTTGATGCCTAGCTGGTCTACTACACTTGTTTATTATTTTGTTTTGTTACTTATGAACCGAATGTTTACAGTTTTGATTTGCTTTATATGTCCGCAACACTTGGATGCATGGGTTGAATTGATGTGGTTGTTTAGACCAGCTGATGCAGATTGGGCTTTGGCAGGGTGTACTTTCTGCAATCAAATCCTAGGTGGCAACATGCCTACCACTTATTCAGATGGCACAACATACCCTGTGGCTTGGCGAGATGTTGCAAAGGTCATTTTGGCAGACTCTTACCGTACATATACCACTATTGTTATACACGGCTTATAATATTCTGCATTTGTTTTATATATCAGGTGTATTTTCCCACGAATGAAAATACAAAACACTGGGTACTCTGTGAGCTCCATATCCGCACTGGAGTTGTTTACATTTATGACTATCTTGGGTCAGCCTCAGGACATGAACGGTGGTTGCGAGGTTCCAAGAGAAAGTTACAAACACAGCTTAAATCGTACCTAACAAACGTTGGGGTACTGCATAGTAAGGTCATATCACCGGGGGATTATAAAATCACATACAAGTGTCCAAAAGTAACAGAACAATCGGACTTGTATGGTGACTGCGGAGTATGGGTGTGCATTATTTTGTACAGATTGCTCCGTAACCAGCCTCTGGAAGTAGACGACTCTCTTCAAACAGCTTTAGCTTACCGTGAACGGATGCTTGAATACTTCTGGAAGCACAAGGTTGAATACATAAATTGATAGCGGTCTTTTAAGGTACGATCCTTAATATCCGTTTGACCCATAATTATTGTCTAATGTTTACTTGTGAAGTATTTTTCTTTCAACGTATACTGTAGGTATTTTTACTTCTATTATATATTATTCGATTATTATAATATTTTTTTAACACAATGGCATTTCTTTAGTTAATACCCGTGCACATATACAAAAAGGTCTATGCTTTGAAAACCACTTCTATATGGGTTATGTATACTTTATTAATTTTTGGTATATAGCAGAATTTAATATTTGGTTGCCCTATAGTACATCACGGTACGTGTCCTTAAATGTCTTCTGTTCCCAATCTCTTTCTTCAATACAAATCTCTCTTAATTTGTTTAACAAAATCTTTCTTTCTTCTTTTATTCTATTCACTTCATATCTTTATCCCAATCTTTCTTCTTTTGTTTAACAAAATGTCCGACTATATCCCACTCGATGTTCAACTAGATATCATTCGCAGGCTACCTCCTAAGTCTATACTCAAGCTACGTAGTGTTTGCAAGTTATGGAAGGCTAGTATAGATTCCGGATTCTTCATCTTTAATTACGATGTTCATCGTAACGATGAGTGTTTTTTTACGCTAACATTTGATCAGGGTCACAAAGGTTTTATGTTAGCTTTTGATGAACAGCTGACCGCTACGGTACTTCAAACAGATTTAATGCTTTCATCTATGATTGCAGTTGGCAATTCTAATGGTCTTTCGTGTTTTGTTTATGGCTCTAATCTAATGTCTGTTATTTGGAACCCGGCAATCCAAAAATCACTTGCAGTACATGTCCCATTTTACACGCATCAAATTGAATGTAAAAATATTTGTTTTGTTTTTGCCATCCGTCCGGACACTCTTGACCCGACGATCGTGAAAGTCTCTTATCCTTTTTTCCAAAGTGGTTTCTGGTATGTGTCTGTCTTTTCTTTCAACTCGTTAAGGTGGACATGCCTTGAAAATTTCCACCCCCTCGTGAAACTATCAAATTGAAACGTCAAAGTCAGGCAGTTGTAGGCCATTTTATCTATTGGATTGGGAGTGAAAAGTTAACTAATGAGGACGGTGTTACGTACAAGATTTATATGTTGATTTCGTTCGATTTGGTAACCAACCAATTTAAAGTTATAGACCTACCACAAATTTTAAAAAATGAACTCCTAGTTCCATTCTATGTTTTCAATCTTGGAACCTCTCTAGTGATTTCTGGTATGATCATTGATGAAGATATGCCATTGTTTTGTGGATGGTTGTTGGACGTGAATGGTTTTGCCATAAGATCATTTAGAAGCCTCTTTGCCATCCCCACCCTATTATCTGTTAGTTTTCTTGGGTTTACAAAGGATCATGCTCCAATAGTGGAAGCGTACACTGGCAACCATTTGGGTCACTCGCTATTCGTGTACAACAAAGAACTTGAATTATTTGTCAGCATGGGAATGTTAGGAGATACGGGATCTTTCTACATTGCCCCATACAAAGAATCTCTTCTTTCGTTAAATCATACATACCGTGCTGTCTATAGTATGTTTTATTTATAACTTACCATTCTATTTATGTTTCTTTTAAACATTATCACTTGATTTGGTTAATGATATATCATTGTTGGGAATTCAACAGGTTTGTTCGGCTGAAGTTACGGATCAGGCTAAATGGGAATGAAGGTTTGTGGTTTTAGTACTAAGAGTGAGCATCGGTCCGGGACTGGACCGAACCGACAAGACTGAAGACCGAAGACCGAATTAAGATAAAAACTGGGACCGAGACCGAGACCGAATGTGGTCGGTCCGGTCTCGGTCGGTCCGTTGGTCGGACCGGACCGTTTGGAGTCTACTAAGGCCAAAATAGTCGGTTTGTGGTCCGGACCGGACTGACCGGACCAAGGACCGAATTTGCCCAAATGCATAGACCGAGGACCAGACCGAATGTGGTCGGTCCGGTCCATTCCGGTCTCGGTCGGTCCGGTCCGTTTGGGTCGTTTGCTCACCCCTATTTAGTACGCTGTCTGTGTGGGAAGGAAGCATTGGACTGTTTAGATTTTTTGTAATCGCTGAATGTTATCAATCAAGTGGTTATATAATATGTAACAATTAAAGTTTTAACCATGTAGTAATCGTAATATGTAGTTGGTTGTCTGTATCAAACGTTGTATGTCAACGTATTTACTATTTCATCTGTTATGTTATCCCATTATCCATGTTTATTTAATCTGGGCAACAAGCAGTTGTTACCGAAAATAAATTAACTTTTGTACTTAGGGCAACTTGTTTTCCCTACGGACTACTTTTATAAACCCATGACTCCTTCTAGACGTACATTTCGTATTCTACAAGCTACTAATAACTACCAACTAGGGACAATGCACACTTCCAAAAAAACAGGTTTAACATTCAACACTAGTACAAATTAACTAGCGGTTGTAAGTTTACTACAAGTAGTGGTAAACGACTATGTCCCTGTTCAGCCCACAATAGCAGTAGTAAAAAACAACTAGCAGTTGTAAGTATACAACCAATTCATTTATTAATTTGAGATATTTAATTTAAGTAATCGAGCATAAAAGCATTTTTTTTACGTTTACAAATGTCGCATAAAGCTCAGAATAATCCACTCAAACGAATGTAACTCTACACATCTGATAACCTAATGCCGTTATGTGCTTCTGTCCACGTGAAGATGTTGATGTTTTTAGAATAAGTGATGGTCTATAAAATTGTTTCGTCCATTGACATAAAAATCTATTTTTGAGCTCAGTTTAGCGAAGGATCTACTATAGAAGCTGACTAAACGAACACAACCTATTAAACACTATGCGAAATCTAGTGCTTCACCTTAAGAAGAATAATAATTAACGAACTTTTATTCTCACTAAACACCTGATATGTTGTTAATACACGAATACTCTGAATAGCATTGGGGTTTACAACCTTGAAGTGTATCGACTCTTGATATCACCAAAACTTATATCTAACTCAAACTTAGGACCTCCTTTAATAGGCTAAGTAGTCCTTTACAAAATACACCAAGTACTGTACAAGATAAATATACTTACCATACTTATCTAATACAAAACATCCTACCGAAGACATTCTAGAATATTACATATTCATCCCACACAATCATACTAGCAGTGACAAGTACATTAGCAGTGGTACGCGACTTATACTACCACTGGTGCTATTGCTGACACTCTTTTTTTCCGCTGGCTTTCCCGGTGCGGGTCTGTTGCCTTTATCCTTTTCTTGAAGGAGTTCCGGTGGTTTGCTTCCTCGTGGCCCCGCCGTATTCACCCCATGGGATTCCTTGAGGAATTATATAGGCCTTTCAACTTCGATGGGCCTTTCAGGGGGTTCCCGTCTAAATACGCCCCTCTGCGCGGTACAGGAAGGGCTTTTGGTAATGTAGCTTTCCACCCGCGCAACTTTTATTTTTTCCCGGCTCCCGCAAGCTGGTCATTTTTTCCTTAGACCCATTCTATCCAACCAGATATGCCTAAATTAGTAGACGCACACTTGAATGGGGGTCGGGCTACACCAACAGAGGAAGAAGGCATAGTTTTTATCCTCTGTTATTTGACTTTCTTAGGGAAGTTTCGTGTAAGTTAGGGGCTGGTTTACGTATTTCGTTGCCCCTAACTTCCTTTTGTCGCCCTTCCCTACGGGACCCATCTGCCGAACATATATTATAACTCCCATGACCCAATTCCCATGATTTATTTCCTTCTTCCGCTCTCGAAAGGCGAGGTTAAGAAGGAAATGGCTGCACTTTCAAGATCCCATATTGCTAATGAGAGTCTAATAGGTTTAAACTCCCACCTTTGGTATACATATGGTCCTGGCAGACTACCACAACTTGAATGGACATGGGTTTTGGGTGAAGGTGTGCTGTGAATGGTCGTGGAGATGGGTTATTAGTCGTCATTTTAGAACGACTAATTGTTATTAGTAGTCATTTTAGAACATTTTTCAGTTTTCGCAGCATCAGCATTGCGCTTATTTTTTGGGGGGGGTAAAGGTTTAGGCTATGTATGGGCTTTTTGGAAACGGCCGTGCATGGGCAACGCGTTATTGTTGACGTCCGTATGTATTCTTTTTGTACTGTGTACCATCGTGTTCTTTTTCTAAATAACATCTTCAACTTCTCTTCGGTGTTTCTAAAAAATTTATGTTGCCTGATTTGCAGGTCGAAATCTTTTTGTAGGTGAAGGAATGGTTCCTTTTTTGCTTTTTCTGGACTTTACCCTTCATTTACCTCGCGTATTTATAGCGAGGATTTTACTATTCGTACAAGCGTTATCATTAATTTTCATTAAGTGTTTTGTGGGTAGGCACGTGCCTAGGCTCCTAGACTGGCCATCTATTTTTCCTGCTATATTTCACATAAAATTAGTTGGGAAGGAACGTGAATCTTTACATGCAGATTTTCTCTCCTTTTTGGTATTTGGACAATCCTTATTCATAATTACAAACAGTTTGAATTTATCGGTTTATTCACATAGTGTTTGTAGTTTTATGTATCGGTTGAATGACCTATGTAAATTAATTTTTTGTACATAAAGTTTGCTATGTCTGTATATACATTATTTTGGTAAAAATGCAGCTTCCATATATGTTTTTTGCTTTTGGAAATGTTGCTTATGCACGTTTGACAAACTGTAGTAAAACATTCATATGGGCGCTTTAAATTTAAAACTTTTAAAATTTAAACTGCAACTAGTCCACCTTTTAATTCGCCCATGCCCTCTTGTACTTTATGGACTTTTTGAATATAAATGATTACGTAAACACAAACAAATATGATTTTTGCGTCGAAACTAGCGGTGGTTTTTGCGACACTAGCAGTGGTTACATCGACGTTAGCAGTGGTTAGATCGACGTTAGCAGTGGTTGGGGATTTACGTATGAACATACTTAAGAATTTGTTCAAACCCTGTAGCCTCCTTTCGCGGCAGCGGTTGTAACTCTTAATCGAGTTTCTATCCCCAATTGAATCCAAATTAATTTGTACTAAAAACTAATTTTTTTAACACTTGTAGCAGTTGTTACTAATTTTTTGGTGCATATATCCCCAACTGTGCTGTTCAAATTATGTATTTTTTCTATTTTTTAATTTATTTAATTTTTTAAATTGATATAATAAGGGTTATTATTCTAATATATAAATAAGCATGTAACTCAACACGTCATCATCTTCTATTATCGAGACACAAACATTCTTACAACCATTATTAGAATCGTCTCATTGGCATGCATTCCCCAAACAAGTACCCACCCACACTATGACTTTTTTTAACTAAATAAAATTTCATCTTCATATTACTACTTTATTAGTAAGTTTTTTATTTTTGTAACGTGACTTACTATCTCGCATACAGTTGAATAACTACGCAAAAAAATATATACTAGTAACAGTCCACAAATATATACTAGTAACATAAAAGGGATCACATCCATATGTTAACATGACATACCCAGACTACTATACAAAGATGAGATAAGTGACTCCAAAATGTAACAACGATCCCCTAATAAATAAAAGGCGGCAGCTCCCATGTAATTAATACAAAGCACATCAAATCTCCATTGACTCCAACTTTTCAATTAAACCATTCAGCTCTTTAACACGGTCATGTTTTCTAAACCAAGAAAACAGAAGTTTGGAACTCTCAGCCAGATCCTCATTTTGCATCCTTAACAGGTGATTAATAGTTGGCAACCAACAATCCGACCCGCATAAAAGCTCCACTTCCGCTATCATTTGTTGTCTACGGTTCACACGGCCCCTAATTTCAACAGCTTTCCTCCTATGATCTGCTTCATCACGTAAAGCAGCTTTCCTCCTATGATCTGCTTCATCACGTAAAGCAACTTCCAATTCACCTCTGTAGTACGCGATCGTAATATCTTTTAACAACTTTGAACCACCAACCATTGGTAATTCATCACATAAAACCATGCGAGCATACATTGTTATGTTTGCTTTTCTAAGACTATCACTAATAGAGATACCAAAAACTGTTTTTGTTACATAGCGTCATATATAGACACGAAATTTCTGACAAACTAGTTATGACAATTGTCTGTTTCCAATTGACAAGTGGATCACAACCCCAAATAAGTACCCACCCACACTTTGTTTTTTATAGTATCTTCCTATTTTTTTCAAATATTTTTTATGACGAGTTTGCTAGTGGCAACTAGTTTGTCAGAAACTACTTTGGGCAACTAAATTGTGTACTCATGGAAACTAGTATACGTAGTAGTACTTTTAGTCAAGTGGTGATGTATGACACAATGGGCTTGGGTTTGATTAGATTTAATTTACATCTTTCTATTTTTTTAAACTATTTTTATGACGAGTTTGCTAGTGCATAGCTAGCAAATGGTACTTTGGGCAACTAAATAGTGTACTTATGGCTACTACAATAGTACTTTTAGTCCAGTTGTGATGTATGCAAAAAGGGGTGGGGATTGGGTGGATTTAATTTGCATTCAGTCAAATTTTATTAGTGATACGTGTACTCAAGTGGTCAGTACTTTTACTAATTAATTATTGAGTTAATGCAGCTTGTCTAATACTCAAACATATGTAAACTGGCCAACTAGTTACAAAACTTGACAAATGTATTTGGGTAAAACAAACATACAACACACATTTGGGTAAATAAACATAAAATATACCGAGCGAACTATTTTTTAATGTGTGAACGTTTGGAATAAATTTATGCCATGTTCCCTCTTCTTGTATTCTTATGCCCCAAAAAAATCAAACCTGCAAAGTGCAAGAAAAAAGAAAAGAAATAAAAATAAAAAAAAAAGTTACGTATTGCAAGGAAGCATAGAATATGAATAAGTGTCCATAAAAAAATTAAGGTAAATCCGACAATTCTTACGTTTCCAGTTTTATCTTATTTTATTTTATTATTATTTTTTATTTATTCTTTGAAATTTATTTTATTTTTTTCCCTCCTGGTTTCATATATATACACGTAATTTGTTTGACGTGGTTTCGTTTTTAATCTTAATAGTAGCAAACTGAAATATATGTAATAATAAAAAGGGAGAAAATGAAAAGGTGTCTATGTGAACGGTTGGTCATTTAATGCTACTTCTTGTGGAAGACAAAATGCTAGGGTGGCTGTCAACTCAAAGGACGCATCAGTTTTGTACACTGAGACAACACTAATTATATTATAACTTAAACTAAATCTTCTATTTAAAACACACACATAGTAATCAAAGGGGGAAAAAATAAAACATACAAAACAAAACTGAAAAAAGGATGACTACACCTATGCCATTATGTGAAGAACTTGTTGGTGTTACAGGATCTAATTTTGTTAGAGATATGATGATTGTTCGTTTTCGAAGGGATGTGAGTGTTGTCATGGTGGATGAAGCAGAGTTGATGAAGAAGGCTCAAGAAATCAGGGCACGTGTGGCTGAAATGGATTTTGTTATTGGAGAGTTGGAGCTTTTATATCCATTTGATTCTTGTGTGGAAAGTATTTCAAAATTAACCAAGCTGCAAACCGAAGATCTGAAAGAAGCCGCAGCGATATTGGTCAATGTAATGAAGAAGCAGAAGCGAGCCCAGGAGCTTCTGTCATTCATAGAGAAGCTGAAAGGCATGGTGTACTGATTCAGTTTATTTTGGTTTTTCTGAGCTTTATGGTGCCATTTTCATAATGAATCTAAGCTTTATGGTGCCATTTTCATTTTGTTAGAACATACCTTTGTTTCATATAAGTTTTACATTGTTGTCTTGGTATAGGCGTGTTGTTGTTACGCAGTGTTTAGCATCACATCAGATTTGGTTTTAGAATACATCAATAGTCTTACGATATAAAACATACCGAAGAAGTTAGTATAGCATAAAGGTAAATTAATCGATAATCATTTCTTAATTTATGTGATACGTTATGTTAAAATAGTTTGCTAGGAATTTGCATGTCAACTGGCATTAGTGAATAGATACAATCCAACCAAACATACAATAAAAGACAATCATTAATATTATTTGTGCTAGATATCATCCAAGCAAATAAAATAATAAAGTAGAAGTCTGAAAAACAGTATCGATTCTCTGTGTTTTGTTTGTATGCAAATAGTATTCAATGTCTAATGATGTTGTATACATATGGGCATTGTGTTTGTCATTATGCAAAAGATATAGCCTTGTTTGTTTCTATTTAAGAGAGGCTAAGTGGATATCTATTTGGTCATAACTTGTAATAAAGAAGTAAGCAAACACAATGTCTAGGCGGCCTAAGTGTGATCAGCTTAGAAGTGAAGCAAATTCGAATAACTGGTCTGATATGCTAGTGTTGTATTGTTGCCAAGCTGCAGGCCAAGATCTTCAAATGTCACGCCAAATTAATGGCCTATGCGCTAGCTTGGTCAGTGTTACGCGTGAGAGGCTTACTTTTATTCAAGAGCTGGAAACAGTTGCGAATGTTTATGCCCAGAAAACTGCTGAATATCTAAGAGAAGTACAGGCAAGAGATGAACAAAAGCTCATGCAAATGCGCATTCTGGCATCTCAACTCGAACTAAACTATCGTAACAATGATTTGTTTATCCTGAAACTTAAGGGACTAATGGGTTGGTAACCGTGTGTGCATAGATCGTCGACTCTTATGGCGGTGACGATGTCTTGTTTATGTTGGTATTTGTATTTGTAGTCATGTATCTTGTGTTGAATTTTAGTTTGAGTGCTGTTGTGAAATGTGGGTCTAGGCTTTGGCAAATTGATGTAAAATATTTGATTAAATAAAATCCATGGTTTCTGTTAAATAATTATATTATGGTCACCTTTTATTGTGCCTGCATCTCATGATCTATTCTGAAAGAATACCGCCTCCATTGTTTCAAGAATAAATCTGTTTAAGCGGCTGTCATTGTGGACCTGTTTACCTGGTTAATGCAAGTAAATCTCATTATTAAAATATGCATATGGGAATGTAACATTTCAAACAAATAAATATTGTTTGTCAATTAAATGCTATTTTATAACACATACATCTGTATTCTACATAAGGTTGATGTATTATAAAAAAGCATCTAATAGTTCACCAATAATGGTTCTTAATTTTTTTTTGTCTGTTATATATATATATATATATATATATATATATATATATATATATATATATATATATATATATATATATATATATATATATATTAAAGTCACATGGATACTTAAGGACAAAGTGTATCAAGTAAACGACACAAAAAAACATCATGCTGTTGGTTTCCGACATGTCCTATAAAACATAAACCCTAATAACAATTAGAATGAACCACTAGACTTAAAGGGGTATAATGACCATACCTATAAAGCATAAACCCTAATAATAATTTCAATAACTTTGAATTAAATACAAAATTTACTAATAGAATATAAAATATAAAGGTGCACAGTTATTTATATTCATGTATAAATATATGAACGAATAAGGTAACAAAGTACATACGGGAGAGTACAACAAACCTGGATTTGTTTCTAAAAAAAGACAAAAAGGACAACGATTTTTTTTTATTTGGATTCTTCGCTGAAAGTGACCTAGTGTATAACAAAGAATGTGGGGATGTTGATTGTTGGGACCATAAGAATCACTGATGTGTGGTTGGTACCATAAAAGGATAAGTAGGTGTGTGGGGTAAAAAAGGTTTAAGTGTTGGTCATTCTAGGTCCCTCATTTATCTTACGGCTGTCACACTAACGACAAAAAACTGCTAGCTAAAGTTAGGACTGCTAGTTCTGAAGACAATTTATCATATAAACGTGTTGTCAGTACATGTTTTCTAAGGTTTCGGAATTAAGACTTACAAATGTTATAACATGTTAGTACTACTAGTGCTGAAGACAAAATAATATAAACATGTTGTTACTACATGTTTTCTAAGGTTACTCCTGCTATAACAATGTTGGCTGACCTTTAATTTGACTACTCACAAGGTAATTGAATAGTTTAGAAAGAGTGTGTGTTACTCTTCAATTAAATTCTCCAACCAACTAGTATGGCACACCATTCAAGTGTAATAAATGAAGAGAAAAAATACAGATGGTTATGCTAGTAGACGTTCTTATATAAACCGTGAATGCTATTCTTTTCGTTATAACATCGAAACTGGTTGAGAAAATGCTATGCATTGGGAGCAGGATGGAAAAAGAAAACAAGTATGATTGACCTTAGATGCAAGGCGTCCACCGAATAGAGAAATCATGTGGTATTGATGTCCAATGAATTTTTACGGAAGCGACCACAATACTGTTTGTGGGGTTGCTGCATGTAGACTTGGTGGTGTACATGTTAGCAGGGAAAAAACAACTGTAGTTCGTAGAGGTGATGGTGTGATGGGGCTACATGTTGCAGCATCTTGTATAGCCGGTGGTTCAGTAAGTATCAGAGGTAGAAGTGAGACTACATCAACAGCTGATGAAATTCATGATTCTATGTGTACAGAACCCAGTGACATTAGTGAGGAAGAAACTCAACCACTTGCAAGTCGAATAACAAGTGAACCACCTAAAAATGACCGACCAATTGAACAAGTTGCAATTGATACACCTAGGGAATGACATGCTCGTCATTGAACAAGTGAGCCACCACCTATTCTCGTTATGTTGTATTTCATAATATATGTAGACTAAATTGTATAATATATTTGTTATGTTATGCCAATGCAAGCACGTATTTAGTTAGCAAATAATGGGTAAATCCAAACACTTGATAGACAAGATGCAAAGTGTATAATCAAGCTGCAAAACTGTCAAATACATTTTTTTTTTAGGTCAAAATGGGTAAATACAAACAAGGTTGGATAAAGCACTAAACCAGGAAGAGATAGTTACCATGCACGTGGCCAAAACATAGTTGAACACGTGTACACCCACCAAAACATGCTGACTATTGAAAGGCAAAAAAAAAAAAAAACTTATCTATAGACCCCCAATAAAATGAAGTTGCCCTATAGGGTTGCTAGCCTAAAACAGAGATGCCCCATCAAGGTTGCCATGATATACATCATACTATAAAGCATTCATACACAGTATTATGTAAACGCACATCGAACGTACATCAAAAAACAGGTGCATACTACGATAACCCCAAAGAAGATGGTTAGACAAAAACATCGCATGTTAATTTTATGTAATTGTTGAACTTTTTTTTTGGTAATCATAAGAAGCACCAACAAAAAAATGTTTAACAATTACATAATGTTTTCCTTACAAAAAAGGCTAAACTAGACAAACTATTTTGAGTTTTATGTTATGTTAACACACCAGTTTCTAAACGTTATCGACAGCATGAGCATGTTGTATAAAAATACCTACACTCCAACCTTTCGTTCCTTAAAAACCAAGTTGCTTTTAATCCCGCACCTCCTCGACGGCGGTCTCTTGTTAGAGCCTTGAAATGCCTCAAAATCTTGAACTTCCGTAAAACCGATCTTGGTGTTTGAATGCAGTGCCTCCTTGCATAAGGTTTTCAAGAGACCTTATGACCAGACCTGTCCTTGACACAAGACCCCTACTTGTTATGGAACGGAAGAAGTAGAACCCCCAACATCCATTGATACAAACCCAAGAAATACCCTATAGTACCATTCATCGTCACTGAACCCAATGTCAGCATGAAAATTTTCGCTATCCAAAAAATCCATGAAAAGATTATTTCCTTGACATTCAATTCCTTGACTTCTAGTTTGGAACAGAGGGCTTCTTAGGGGAGGTGACCGCCTTTCTTCATCCTCCCATGCAGCAATATCAGAGGCAGAATTAGAAGTAGCAAGCTCCACAAGTTTATCATGTATCGCTATCCTTGCACACGTTGGCTCATCAAGAAGATCCAAAATTAGGTTATCATAATAGAAACATGATAAGTTATCAGGTGCATGTGCAATGTACAAGCCAATCAACCCACATTCCTCGGCAAGTTCATACATCCTTTTAATATCATTATCGCATTCAACAATTGTCAAACCAGTTGAAAGAGCAAATAGTGGCCTACATAAATACAAAGCCCGTATCTCACACTCAAACTTGTGGGCCAAAAATTAAAGAATTTGATTAAAGTTCATCCTTGTGGACTTACTCAACGTATGCACAAGGGTTCGCCCATACACATAAGTTAATTTAGGCAACCGAATGAACTCACCATCGTAGTGAATCTCAACTACAGGATTCGCAGCTACATAGCGTGTAGTACTCCTGTAATAAAGGTAAATAAATGTATACAAATGAGATTAGCAAGTATGGACAAAAACCTAGTAAGGGCAAGTGACAATCACGAAAGGTAATGGCAGGCATACCTTGGCTTGAAATCAAATAAGGCAACTGGAGGCTTAGCAACATTTTTTGATGAAACAGAGGGTTAGGAGATTGGCATTATGACTTGTGTACAAATGTGATATAGATGAATATTTGATATATATTAGGAAAGGTTGCATTATTATTTTACTATTAATAATGTACTTATTAATAGTATGAAAACTATGATCCGTTTATTTTAATATGGAAATAGTAATAGGGAAAATTTTTGGTTAATTTTTTATAAGTTTTTATGTGTAGTGTGTTTGTGTAATGATATGGGAATAAATGAATTGACAAACCTATCTGTGGCCCTTTTTTAATTTTTCTTGAAATGGACGGCCAAATGTCATGATTAAATGGACGTCCAAATGAAGAATAAATGAACTGGAGTTGTGGAGTTTTAAA
>BPTQ01000004.1:315279850-315294723 GCA_019973895.1 Chrysanthemum seticuspe | reverse complement strand
GAGTTTTTTGTCCTGCGACTACTCCGATTACTCACTCTGAGTCGAGGTTCAAGAGTTTTTTTAGAGGAAAGACCGTTTCGACGCGTTTTTAATAATTAGGAGATGAGGATGGAACAATACACGAGAGAGAGTGCAAGACAGTAACAGTATAAAACACAAAACCATAGAAGTACTTACAGCAACGAAGCAACTACATAAAACAATAGGAAATTACATAACTTTACTTTAGATAATACTTATTTTTATATAGCTTCGTGTACAGTTTACAAGCTTGCAACAAATACTTAGTGCTTATTTTTTGTATATTATGAAAACTTGTGTAGATATTAAATATTGTACTGTGATGTATAGTATAAATTAGGCCGAACTTATTTGTTGAAATAAAGTATTGCACCAATAAAGCTAATACATTATGATTATAAAAAACTGTAGTCTTATCAAAAACGTTTGCTTGCTCTAGAACAACTGGTAGTTTGACATGTAGAATAACATAAACTGTTAAAATAAATAGACGGGTGATCTTGTTAGAGGCTTGTCAAAAAATATTAGTATTACATAATCGAAATAACCACGTTATGAAATAAAGTTGTTTATTCAAGCCGGATTAAATATGATATGTAGTGTCATGTTATAAATTATAGATGTGTTCAAAAGTATTATATGTTTTTTATTCGTGATTCATAAACAACGTTCGAACATTTGACATGTGCTTCGATATATTTTTATTCATAATAGATTTCATTTCAATACATTAAAGGATAACAAAATACATCAACGAAGCAACGACATTCATGAAGATACCAAAACACAAAATATGACAATGACAGAACGTGAGAGAGAGCACATAACAAGGTAGGAGTAGAGGATTAATAATTTTTGCGCAGCTTTGCCAGAAAGGAGATTTTTTTGAGAACTTGGAGCTGAGTCTCACTCATTAGCCTCATCAGCGTCCTGTTTTTTGAGAACTTGGAGCTGAGTCTCACTCATTGGTTGTGGACATCATGGCCATTTTAGTTTATTTTTAGGAATTTTTCTAGCTAGCTTAATCTAGGCTTAAAGTAGGTGATTAAGGGCCGTTTGGATATTGAGATTTTAACCTGAATTTGTGCTTAGCTGCTTTCTGCTTGTGCTTATTGGACTCGAATCAGTTTCTGTAGGTTTATTTCAGTTAGTTTAAGTTAGTTTTAGGCTGTAGTAGCTTATTGTAGCTTTTAGAGGCTTTTAGCTTATTTCAAGTGCTTATTTTAATTCGATTCATGCCCAAATCATAGTTCCTGTGATATTTAGTTGTTTCTGTTATTTTACTTGGATTCTCAGTTTTATTTTATAGTTTTCTGGAAGTTTTCATATTTTTCCTTTTTCATTTGCTATTTTTCTACATTTAATTTCAATTTTAAGGCTTTTTAATTAGTATTTAATGCAAATAATTCAGAAAAAGGTATAACAAATAAAATTTCAATTTTCTCAGTTTTAAAAAAATAAAAAAGTCATAAAAAGTATTTTTCCAGATTTTTCTTAGATTAAATAGTATTTGCTAGAAATTTAATTAGTTTTAAATAGTTTTAAATTCATAATAAATAGAGAAAAAGTCAGAAAAATGTGATTCCAGTTTTGAAAATTATTTTTAGTTATTTAAGATTTTTAAAAAATAGTTTTGTAATTTTCTTGCAAGTTTTCCTAATTTTAGCTCTATTTTAAATGTCTTAAATTAGTTTTTAATTCAACATAAATCAAGAAAAACCAAAAACAAAAAATTAGTTTTAAATTTCAAATAATTTTTAAATATCATTTTTAGCTGTAGAAAAATAGTAGTTCATTTTCATTGGTTAAAATTAGAGTAGTTGCATTTTATTCCCGTTTTATTAAATACGTTTTACACGTTTTTAGTTCAAATATTGCATAATTAGTTGTATTCCCTTATTTGCGTCATAGATTTAGTTGTTATAATTGCTTTTTATTATTTTCCCTTGCACCGTAGTTTAGAAATCAACCAAAATCCTTTTTCCCCATTCGAATCCCGAATCACGCGACGTGAGTTGTTAAACTCCATTCATCCATCGCTGGGAAAACGACCCGGGAAATACATTCCTTTGTATTTCTTCGGAAAATATCTATTGTACGAAAAACGAATTATCAGAGAGACATGGTAACCAGGAGCTGCAACAGGTGCAGCAGGAATGGGATGCTCCAGATAGTTTTCCTTATCTTCAGCTGACAGGATAATGCGAAGCTGGGGATACTCGTCAATGAAGTTAGGTCCAGTGAGTTTTTGTTTCTCAAAGAAACTCCTAGAGTACCGAATTGCTTCCGACTGAGGTAATCATCTACAATTTAGAAAAGTTCAAATAATTAGTATTTTTGATAATTAACTTCTTAATGGAATTAACTACCCAATTAATACTAATAAGACTAAGATCCATCTTGATCTCCCACTTATTACCAAAGGTATGACCAATGTGTAAAAAAGTGGGGCAAGATATAAGCGACGAGTGTTAATTGCAAAAAAAAAATGCAACTCTTAGACTAATGTGATTGTTCAAGGCATTAGTATACAAGTAATAATGTCAAGAGCATGTTTAGTCTCATCTTATGCCTCGGGTCCAAGGTCTGACCAAGCATACTCGAAATAAGTCGACCAAGTAAGAACATGCAAATATCACCAAAAGTCTGACTAATAAGCAAAATTCGCCATGGGTTGAAATGGCCCAAAGGTCTGACCAAAGAGGTCAATCCAAATGCACATGTTCATAGTTGGCTGGCATAGACTTAAAATTTACACATAGGGTATACATATAAATGTGGTAAAATCATGTATAAAGAAGCATGCAAACAACTTTGTAACACTTATTTTAAAAACTTTTAGTAATGACACTGTTGTGATGATCATGGTTCACGGTAGCTCCAATAGAACTCGCAAGGAGGTGGAGGACTAGGTTAACACGAGGCAATAACCGAAAATCCTTTAGGTGTGACTGTGTGCACCGCCTTAAACCCCCCTTATATTTTGTTCTAGTGGGTGAGCCATACATCCCAAGTGTTCATAGCGTCCAGTTTTTAATTTCATGAAACACTTGTTTCAATAATTAGGTCACTTAATTTTACAAAAACAATTTTCTACGAATCAAATAGCAGGTCACAATGAGCATGGTATTTATGCGTGTAAATTAAGACCATTATTAATGTCATGCTTTCGATATGTATTATTCCATTATTAATGTCATGGTTTCGATATGTATTATTCCATATAAAACATGTAACAATTATGCACATAAGGAATCACAAACATATAAACAAAGAAATTAACAAACACATATTGATTTGAGTTCTCTCGTGAGTCTTTCCGAAAAGGAGAACCATAAGACCATCACTAGGTGCAATACCTAGATCGCCCTATACATCACAAGAAGTAATTGAGTGGGTCTTATAGCCAGAAAATACACATAAAATTAATCATGGGAAACTAATTAATCTTTAATATAGCAATTTTATGTATCTAATTTACCATTAATTTAATTAATTTGCGTCTAGGTATTTTTTATTAATTATTGACAAGTATTGCATTATAGTTGTCAAAACAAAAATAAAACAAATAACTAAGCTAGATTTCATGCAGCCTTTTCGCATGTTTATTAAAACGTGTAACCCATAATTAAAAAAACGAGTTGATTCGTGATGCCACAGTTGGGATTAATTAATTTAAGTTAACCATTAACTAGCAGTACGTAGCGCATAATGGATCTAGTTAAAGCGATTACAATTAATACGTAGAATAAACAAACTAAAGTAAAAAGGAAACAAGAAAACTAACCCTCATAGTCACCCGCAAGTTAAAACAAGAAACTAAGTAATCAAAACGATCACTTCTATGAGTGCTCAGACAAACACGTTAAACCGAATACGCCCGATGTACTAGTCGTATCACGTATACCCAATCAACTAGTGATAAATGCTCAAAGACCCGAATCAAACAAACCAACCAAACTGCTGGTGATGTCCGAGAACCGGAAACAACCCAAAGACCAAACCCTAGCTATCCGATATTGGGTATAACTACCCGATATATTACTGCTTCTTGCTGCCCGATAACAAAGAAAAATAACACCACTTCTTGGCTTCTTCTTCGACCAGGAAACACCAAGAACAAGTGCTAGAAAACCTGTAAACTACACTTGGATCAACCGATGCAAGATTAAGGTTTTTGAAGTGAAAACTGAATCAAACCCTAGATCCAGTTAGGGTTTCTTTGATCGGTTGGAATTGATGGTGGAGAGTTTCGGTATTGTATGCTGTGAATAAGGATGTGAATCGTGTGTTGAGCTAGGGTATAAGAGAGTATTTATAACCTCCAAACCCTAGCTTATATGGGCTTTAACTTGATCACCAAGCCAACTCAAATACCATATCCTCTCACTAACTCTAAACAAAAATATCCACTCCTAAAATACCCTCTATGGACCGGCCATGTAGCTTAGGACAAAAGGTTTTCGGGTCTAGTTTATCTCAGGTCAAATCAGGTCAAACTTGAGCTCATACGCAAACGTATTTTAGTGTTTAAAATGTGTGTCCCCAATAGGCTCACACACTTTTAGCCGTATCGGATATTCCAACTACCATATTCCAACACGACATCATTGGAGTTTCAATGAATATATTTTTTGTTGTTAAAATAATAAATAAATAAATAATCTTACATGTATTTCAAAGTTTCCAACATTACTCTTCTGTAGGTATTTATCTTTTGGAGGTTTTTTTTTTTTTTTTTTTTTTTTCGTTTTTCGTTTTTGTAGTAGTAGGAATAAATGTCGTTGTTTTAGCCCCTAAAAATGTGATTAGAAACAAAGATATATTAATTGTTGTGGAGTTTTATTACTAGAAGATTTGTACTCCAATTGGTAAGAATCACAAGTCACCTTTTACTTATACATTTAAGCCTTAAAACTTAAAACCATAACTTTCTACAATCAACATACACAAACAAAATGAACGCAATATATAATACATCAATTTTGAAACAAACAAAATATTAATAAATAAACTTTTGAAAAACTAATAGAACTTGGATTAATTTCTCATTTTGAAACATCGATTGCATTAAAACTAACCCTTCCCAAAATCAAGGTTAAAAAACTTGGATCCATAAATACGCTTTAAGTAAAAGATGATAAATATTTAAAAATAAAATAATTAAATAAATAAAAACCCTCCTGCATGTCACAACACATTTACGTGGTTAATCGATAAAACCATCGTCATCTTTAGCATCAAAATTTCCCAAGTGATGCATTCCATGAAACACTTCATAAGCAGGCTTCATATGTGTTGGGTTTATTGATTTAATGATACAAAACAACGAAGAATGAAACATCAAGGACTTAAAGTGACAAGAAAAAAATCTACAAAAAGATGGAGGGACTTGCTCGCAAAAGAAGATTTATTATTTAGTCCTTCGTAGAGATTTGTAAACCCTAATCCTCTAGTATGTAAAGAGGACATGGGTGTTGGTTTTAGATACAAGTCTTCCATAATGTAGTCTTTAAAGGTGTGTGTGTGTGTCCTAGGCATATAGTCTTGTAAACGCCTACTTAAGTAGTTTAGTTATCTCCAAGATCGAAGAAGGTTTTGATCCCTGTTACAGTTTAGGTAACACGTTATTATTCTGATCAAATAATAATTGGGGAGATGTGAAAAAACCTTGTGTCAATAACTTTGATTTGTTTTAATTCCGCTGCGTACCAAGTTTATTATCATTGTTATTGTTAAACCCTAGAGCTTACCAACGATCACGAAACTATCTTTATCATGTTTTTAATTTCCACAATTGGTATCAGATCTCGGGGAGCTCGTTACCTAGGGATTCACAAGGTTTTTTTGGCGAAAAAGGAAGAAGAAAATCGTTTTATACAAAATTCGCAACTTTTCTGCAGCACTGTTTTCTAACGTCGATAACGTTTACATGAACCGTTGGACCGGGCTACAATTTTTACTAGAACTTCTCTATATACCCATCTAACTTTTCACCGGAGGGATCGTCGATCTGAGCTTTTATGTGAAAGTTAGAGGCTGTCGAAGTTGGCTGCAGAGGGAGGTTTTAAAGTTGAATTTTTAGTGTTTTAAAGGTATTTTTGTGTTTCGTATTTATCTCTTACCATTTGATTATTGGTCACGTGTTGGAGTAAGAGTGAAATCAAATTGGTCGAAATTTATTCGTGGGTCAACAATACATACGAAGACAATATTGTTATTTATTGATTGATTGTGGCATGACAACTTTGACTCTTGGTCAATCTTTATGGAAAATCTGGTTGCTCATGTCTTCGACTAGAGTATATGTTGCTAGCAATTATTTTAATACTGCTGATATCACTTACTATTGGCTCCTCGTTAATGTTTCTGTTGTTGTGAATCTACTGCTAGTTTGTACGTTTACAACTACTGCTAGCTTCTTGGTTATGCGCAGACTACTGCTAATTATCTCTTATCTACTGCTAGACATGAATTGATACTACTGCTACATGTTTACGTTTCCACTGCTTATGAGTCGTTACCACTACTAGTGTTAATCGTTTCCACTGCTAGCGTTATTCGACCCACTGCTATTACTATTATCGGTTACCACTGCTACAAGTTTCTTCACCGCTGCTAGTAGATTTTGTTCGCATTGCTACGATGTCGTATCTACTGCTTAATTATGTTTTGTTTCTACTGGTAGTTACGATGCAATCTACTGCTAGCTAACTACCCCTACATGTCTCTACTTTTTCGTTTATGCTACTTGAGGAATGATTATTTTATTTTGAGCATGATGCGATCAGTGATGTTTTATAAGGGTTTCTGATGGAGCAATAAGGGGCATGTGAATTGGACGGTGGGTTGGTGAATACTCCTTCTGATTGGTCGATGGCTGATGGATGTTTGGTTTATTATGCATGAGGGTTTGATTTGTAAGGTTAGATTCAATTGCATGATAACATTCTCATTGGTGGTATTATTATTATTTATATGGTAGCATGGTACTATTCGAATTCTAAGTTTATACTGCTAGTCATCACTGACATTATTTTATTGTTAAGTATGACAATATTTTATTGTCAAGTGATTTCATTGTCAAGAGTAAGAACAGTTGGTGATATTAATTGATCTTATTGATATTTGATGACTGAGAACAGTGGGTGCTAATTTGAGTTTTTATTGTTTTATTCGATATCGGATAGCACATGGTTTTTGGTTCTCGGTTAAGATTGAGAGATGTCAAACACACACATGGGATTTTGATTCACACACACAAGGAGATTTTTTGTTTGGTTTTGAATGTTCTTAAACGTCAAAAGGCTCGTATTGATTTATTGAATAATTGATTACGAAGAAGATAACTTGTTCGTGCTTAAAGGATGTTGACGAAGACTTGAAAATTCTAGTTTTCATAGGTCAAGGGGTGGATGGATGAAGACCTAGTTAACTATCACTTAAAGGAGTTACATTGTAGTGCTCAGTGTCTCATTGAAGATGAGGATTTTGTCAAGAGATTGCGGTCTACTTATATGGTGTTAGTATAAGTTCAACGTCAAGTGGATAAACAAGACATAAGATACAAGTTTGGGATATTTTACTTCTTCATCAAATTCGTTATATTTGTTTTCTTCACAAGTTATCATTACAAGGAGCTTACAGATTTGAAGAATCATTTGATGTTCATGCACCACTCAAGGGGAAGTTTCTACTGCTTATATTCTCTATTTGTTGATAACAAAAAGGGGAAGAGATGTTGAAGTAGCGTGGCACTGATTAAGGGGAAGACAAATGGAAGACAAGATTGTTTCATTCATGGTGAGATTTAATTATCTCAACTTCTGCTACTTCGTCTAGGGAAGTTCGTACAAGAACCGTGTTTGTTTTGTCATCATCAAATAGGGGAAGATTGTTGGGTTTATTGATTTAATGATAAAATATAATAAAGAATGAAACATCAAGGACTTAAAGTGACAAGAAAGAAATCTACAAAAAGATGGAGGGACTTGCTTGCAAAAGAAGATTTATTATTTAGTCCTTCGTAGAGATTTGTAAACCCTAATCCTCTAGTATATAAAGATGACATGGGGTGTAGGTTTTAGATACAAGTCTTCCATAATGTAGTCTTTAAATGGGTATGTGTGTGTCCTAGGCGTATAGTCTTGTAAACGCCTAGTTAAGTAGTTTAGTTATCTCCAAGATCGAAGAAGGCTTTGATCCCTGTTATAGTTTAGGTAACACGTTATTATTCTGATCAAATAATAATTAGGGAGATGTGAAAAAACCTTGTGTCAATAACTTTAATTTGTTTTAATTCCGCTGCGTACCAAGTTTATTATCATTGTTATTGTTAAACCCTAGAGCTTACAAACGATCACGAAACTATCTTCATCACGTTTTTAGTTTCCATAATATGTCTCTTGATGATGATTGATCTGTTTTGGGTAAAGCATGTTTTGTTAATAGCTTCTCCTCAAAACTGTTTTGGTAGAGATGAACCATTTATCATGGTTTTGGCATCTTTCATTATTCTGTTTCTTTTTTCAGCTACTCCATTTTGCTCAATAGTGCATGTTGATGAGAAGTTTTGTGATATCCCTTTTTAAAAGTGAGAGAGGGAAGTCCAACGACCAGACTGTGTTTAGCAAGGATGTTAATGTTTTTGAAGTTGAGGTGAGATAATCTCTTAGGCCAAAGCCAATTTGCACTATTTGATGCTTTAGTCAAAGAAACGTGTTGATGAGAGGGAAGCCAAAGAAACGTGTTTTGATGTCGAATTGAGGTGATGATATGTTTAAAACATATACATCTCTGACTCTAGGAGCAATTAGCACAACTTCATCATTATGGTGGAAGATTGTTCCTTGCTCCTTTGTAAATAGGACTTTGAATTTTGCATCACACAGGTGGCTGATGTTGATGAGATTGTGTTTCAGTCCATTCACATAAGTAACCTTGGTGAAAACTATACCATTGCATTTAAGTGTGCCATATCCTTCTATTTTTCCTGAAGAATTATCTTCATAGACTACGGTAGGACCTGGTTTCTGTGTGTATCTATGCATATACTACTTTACTCCTGTCATGTGTCTAGAAGAGCCACTATCTAGATACCATATTGGTCTTTTCATATCACCTCGCACAGATACATAAGATGGTTAGTTTCTTTTGTGAATCTTCTTTTTAGTGGGTTTATTTGATTGTTGATTAGTAACCTTTGTATTCCTCTTTGGAGGAATGATCTAAGTGGGAGTTTGTTTAACATGAAAGATGGCTTCATGTTCATAACTTCCACAGATTTGACACCCAGGGTAGTCAGTACACTCATCAAGGTAAGGGTCAGTTAGTACACATTACTTACAAGGTTTGAACACTTTTGGTGTTTCTGTAATTGTATTAGCATTGATGTGTGGTCTTTGAGACTTAGGATGATTCACATTTCTCATCATTACTACATGTTGAGGGTTTTTTGGTGAGATAATTTGTACCCTTGCATATCTTGCATATGGGATTGTTATAGCAGTCCTCAGGGAGGAAATATTTAAATCCAAAATGAATGCAAGGAGGAAATTTGATTCTTTGTTTGAGTTTGATTGAGGTGGAGCTTCCTGGTTGAGAACTAGAACCAATGGACAAAGATTTTATTTGTTCTTTGAGACCTTGAACCTGTTTGACTAAAGTCAGCAACGACTGCTCAAGCATAGCTATGATTTTCTCATATTCGGGTGTTGGTTAGACAGAGGATTTCTTTTGCTTAGGTCTGGAAAGAATTTTCTTTTCATGGACAACTGAAGTATTGATGAAGACTTGAGCTATCTCAGCGACTTGAGGTGCACCTCTGGGTTCAACTCCCTTGAGTTTTAGTACTGAGGGCAATGGGTCAACACTCTCTAACTCACAGTCAGTGAGATCATTAGTCAGATTCTCTGAGAGAGATCCTAAGGACATGGTGTTCTGGACTCAGGATTCTTCTTGTGTCAAAATTAGGAATATCACTAGAGAATGTGTTACACCCAAAACCAATTTTTAAGTATTAAATAATGAGAATGCCATTGAAATAGTTTGACTAAGACTTTTATGAGTCGGGATACTTGATATGATTGGCTAGTCAATGAAAGCTAAGTTGTAGTCAAATCCAGTAGTCAAACTAATAGTCAAAGAATGTGTAATGTGGTTATAGAAATATGATATATATACTTAAGGGACCTAAGTTGCCAAGTTATAAATATGTTATAGAAGTAATTGTGACGAAATTTGAAAGTATGGAACTTGAAATACCATTTATGTCATTTAGGAAAAGTTGCCTCCTACATATTCTGGATAATTCTTTATCTTTCTAAATATATCCAGAAATAAATGAGTGAGTGTGTGTGTCGTGATAGGAGGGGAATTGTCTTGATGATCAAATTGTGAAGGAATTTGTGTTCCTAGTCATGATACAAGCTAGTATCTATGATCCTTGCAAGTAAGTATACTTAATTGATGAGTTAATTGTGATTTGAAAGTTAGGGATCTTATACCCAAATTGGGGGTTTTGGGTAATTGTGTTTTTAAACACTAATTGAGATGTTATAGAGTAATTGGGTGAAGCCCCTTTAATTAAATTGAAGGTAAATGAGAAAATTGGGATGTGATCATGTTATGATCATTTAAATAATTAAATGAGTTATATTAATCTTGGGGTAAAAGGGTTATGGGTAAAAGTTGGGTTATTTATGGTTTGGATCATCACATAATCAATATATGATTATATGATGATTAGAGGCCGCAATGGTAAACCAAATGGTTGTGTAAACCATGGCTATAGTTATTTGATGTTGTTTAAGTGTTCTTTGAATATGGTGTTTAAGGTGTTAAATTTGGATGATGATGGAGTTTGACTATGAAAGATGATGATAATTGTATATGGCTTAGCATGGATTGCTAAGGTAAGTAATTTGACTACTACTTGCTTAATGTGAAAATTATCATATGATGTGTTATACAAGTTGTGGTTATAGTTAAGTAAAGGAATTATTGGATCAAGATTGGAATTAATGATAGTTATAGAATTAGTTGCCTTATCTATACTAATATATAAAACATTTAGGCCTTTTTATAAATAGAAAGGCTTAAAAATTCAGCCTCAACACTTGCCTATTAGGGAAAGAGTAACCGACATGTTCTTAAAAATGAAATTAAATTACGTAATTAATAATATAAATGATTGTAACTGAAAACATTTAAAATACAATTAAGTAAATAACCATTATTAAGTTTTGGTTACATAATTTTAAATTCACATTGAATTATAAGTTATTTGTTTTAGTATAAAAAAGACTGAAAATATGATAGATTCGTTTTAGGGAGTAATTGCGTATAATTTTTAATGTGTTGAAAGAAGAGATGTTAGCTTGAGATGGTGAAGTCATCCACGATGTTTTTGCAATATCAAAAATTGACATTGCTTTTGTTTTCACATTATCACCAAGTACAACGTGTTATCACTATTACCGTGTACCAAAACACCATCATTGTTGCTTTCTACCTTTTTGGTTACAATGCATTGCGGATGTACTACTATAATGTATAAAGATGATTTTGATGCTTCAATTGTATGCTATTGTGGGTTAATTGGTTACACGGGTACCCGCCGCTGCATAGTGCGGGTACCCGTCTAGTGGAAGATTAATGTATGTGTTATATGCCTTATGTGCTAAATGTGTTATAGTTTGTGTGCTAGTTATGCTTTTGTGAAATTATATGATGATAGAAGCATTAACATGTTTTAGTCTAATTACTACTTACTAAGCGTTTTCGCTTACGTTATAGTTGACTACATTTTGTAGGTTCTCTTGTATTGAAGATGCTAAGGTTTGTTCTTTGGAGCATGGCTAAACCATGGATTAGTTGTGAAGAATGGGAATGTAGTAAGAAAGTTAGGAGCTAGGTAGATGTACCGAGCTCGTTGTCAAAGTTGTTCCCCGAAAGTATTAAATGTGTTATATGTTTGTAATATCAAGTCTTTGGAATGGTTTAAGAGTCATTTTACAGGTCCTAAAGCATGTTAAAGAGTTATTTTAAGTGGTGTATGCAAACGGGTCAAAACGGGTGTTTAGCATAACACCCGTTACTTTGTAAAGCACGTTTCCGCGGGTCATTATGACCATGTGTATACATATATTTGATGTTTATGATGTCCTAATGATGGAAGTTTTGGTGTTATGTTATGTTATAGAAGTCGTTTTTCAGAAAATGGGTCAAAAGTGAACAAAAGAGGTATGAAGAAAAGGTGTGTTTGGAGTGCAGAATGAAATTCCGGTTTGGTACCGAAATTTGAAACCAAAACTCCAAATTTCGGTTTGGTACCAAAATTTGGAACTAAAACACTAAATTTCGGTTTGGTACCGAAATTTGGAACAAAAACTCCAAATTTCGGTATGGAAGTGAGTAAATTTTGACGGTTTTCGAAAAATCATATTTTTTTAACCGTAAGTCGTCACGGGTCGTGCCACTCGTCTTTTCGAAGGTAATTGAGTCTAGTTTCATTTATAGATTTTTGTCAGATTGTAAAAGAGTGACAGTGGGTCAGTTTTCGGGTGTAGTTTTTGAGAAAGTTTTAAATTTTTAGTCAAATCGGGCACGGGGCGTAACAGAATGTTCTTCCTTCAACCTGGTCACTTGATTTGACAAACTTTACATCTTTATAGTTTTTTTTTTTTTTTTTTTTTTTTTTTAATTTATTTATTTATTTATTTTTCCGAACCGATTCACTTCCCAATCCGTTTTCGTCCTTGACAAGGAACTGCTTACGGATAACTTTGTCAAGATGACCTTTACCACTATTTCATTCCCAGATGGTCTCTTCTAACTCTGAGACAGTCTCTGAGTTCTTTGTTGGTCTGTGTGAGTGGTCATTAGAGATTTGACGTGTAACACAATGGTTTTAAAAGCAAGTCAGGTTAAGAAGTTTATGTTTACATATACTAAGATCATTTTGAAGAGTTGAAAATTTGTTAAACAAATTCACTCTTTGTTTTTTTCGTGTAAAGGACCTTTCACCCGGTAAAATATATTACATTCTTTGTTCTTCCACAAAAATAAAAACTTTAAAAAATCAAAACAGAACATATCTTTTGTGACGAAGGGATTACATAAGTTTAAATGACTAACCCTAACACTTAGGGCGTGTTTGGTTTGTGATTGGTTTAAAATTGGAATTTGGCTTTAGATTGGAATTTAGTATATGTTTTGAATAATAAAGAGCGAGAAAGTTATAATAAAATAATATGTTTTAAATAAATATAATTTGTAAATTTTAAAAATGATATTATTATAAAAATAAAAATTAAACAAAATATAAGTGATTAATGTATAATAAGATAGACCTGCCTAGAATGAAAGTATAACAAAAATGTTGACAAAATTGAAGGGTTTAACGCAAAGCAAACATGCATGTCTTACTCGTCTTCATTTATGAGACGCACACAAACATACAAACAACAATGTTTATCATCATCCCAAATCCTACCATCACCCTCTCAAACTAAACAACAATGTTTGAACAAAACAAGTACAAATAAATATATAATTCAAACACAACTCCATGAGTAACATCATGCAAGCACAACATTGCGGCTACCAAAAAGCCTTTGACGATAGTACTCCAACCTTGACGGAAGTAAATTCAACTCTACCGATGCCACATCCGATAATGCCCCCGACGCCACAGCCACCAAATTCGCAGCCGATGATGCCACCTTTTTCACAGCCGATGATGCCATTGATGCCGCAGCCGATGATGCCACGAATGCCACAGCCGATAACGCCACCTTTTTCACAGCTGATGTTGCCGATGCCACAGCCGATGATGGCATTAATGCCACAGCCGATGATGCCACCAATGCCACAGCCGATGATGCCACCGGCGATGATGCCATCCTTGTCATCGGTGCCACCACTACTGCCAACGATACCACGGAGAAAATGGATGTGACAAAAGTATTCCAACTGGAGCTGGTGTTATCGCGCCTGTTTGCTTCCTGAAAAGTGAAAACCATAGCAGAAAACAATTAAAAAAAAAAAAAAAAAAAAAAGAAAAAAAAAAATCGTCACAGAAAGGCACAACAGCAAAGTTATACTGACATAATAAATAAATAAATAACATAGAATTTTTAGTCAATGATAGAAGCATACCTGGATAGTATTAGCTTGAGTGATGGTATGCTCGGTTTCTCTTAGAAATTGGTCCCACAATGATTTACACTCAAGAGGAATTATAAGTGTCTTCGTAGCCGAAATCTGAATGTATATTAATAACAAAAACATTGTCTTGTAATTTTCATATATAGACATTACGATTTATTTACAGAGAAATATATTAAAGCAATAATATTTATGCAAAAAAAGAGACCCGTATGGCATAATACCTGTGCCCAGCTGCTTGAGGCCAATGAGTCGTTTGGAATGGTAGTGTTTCTTGGCTCGTCTAATAATGTGTGAACCAGCGTATCATAAATTGTATCAGTGTCTTCATCCAAACGAATTGCAGCCAACACAGAGAGCACCTTTAGAGACTGCAAGATATATATACATATATGAACAAGGTTAAGGTCCTGTATGTTTTAAAGACGGATAGATGCAATGTTAAATATCCTCTGATATGTGATTCTTACAGAAGTCTGGGCAGTACGCTTTATAGCTTGAATATCTTCATTCACAGTCCAGGATCGTGGAAGTGAATCATCATTGTAGTTGAATATTGATGTAAACCTGTGTGATTTTAATAGATTTGCAGTGAGTTATAGTAAAAGAAAACTGAACAAGAAAATAAATATCTGCAGCACTACAGTACCTATCCTTCATGATGTACGATACTAGTTGTCTGG